>JAJOOR010018616.1:0-12109 GCA_036250505.1 Solanum acaule
CCGTTAATTAATGTTGAATGTACTTCCGCGACCGATGAAGTGTGATGACAAGTTTGAGAGGCTTGTTTGGGGTTCCTTCGGGTTCCTCATTCGCCATGTCACGTCTAGGCCCTAGGCTTGGGTCGTGACAACTGCTGCATTAAGCCTCCAGGTGAGAGTTGGTCAGCGACACCTTTGTTTACCGAATCCAAACTCCGGTAAAAGTATTGAAGTAGCATATTGTCCGGCAAACCATGGGTTGGGCATTGTAGCACCAACTTTTTAAACCTTAGACAAGTTTTGTGCAAAGGCTCACCTTCTAGATGTTTAAAGCTATGGATGCTATCCCGCAGCGACATCATCTTTGAGGGAGGGAAAAATCGCACTTGAAATGTGGTCACTAACTCATCCCAAGAAGTGATTGATTCACGTGGTAGCTCGGCTAGCCAGTTGCAAGCCTCTCCGATCAACGAAAAAGAGAATAGCCTTAACTGGACCGACTCCTGAGAGATGTTTTTGAACGAGAATGGTCCACATACATCTATTAAGTTTTGAAGATGCTCGTGAAGATCCTCATGAGCCAGTCCGCTGAAAAGTCCCTTCAGTTGCAAGAGTTGCAACATGGTGCTTGTTATGTGGAGCATTGCATTTCCCTCGGCTGGGGGTAAACGGATGGCTCCAACACCTCCCATGAGATGGGGGCCATTAATGTTGCGCTCTTGGATATTGTTGAGATTTCCGATGTCATCTTGGTGGCCTACCTCGCTACCGTTGCTACCATTAACACTCATGCTTTCTGAAATATTTACACATCAAACAAACAAAACTAAAAATTAGGTAAGTAGACTATAGCTAAGAAAAACAAAAACTTTACTAATCTAAGAATTCTCAAGTAACACCACTCCCCGACAGCAGCGCCATTTTGATGTTTTGTAATACGTAATCAACGACACAACTTTCAGTACGAGTGTCTACGAATCGTGCAATAGTATAGTAACCCAACCAAGGGTTAGGGTTATGTCCCAAGGGAGAGGTTTTGAGAATTAATAGAAAAATAAAATTTAGTTCTAACTAGTCGTATCTAAAGACATTAACGATTAAAAATATTGTAAATTAAAGATGGGGACACAAAAGTGTCAAATAACAATTTGGGGGTTTTGTCACAAGTATATCAAAAACAACAAAAACAACAAGAAAATCAAGTATGGGGAAGAGTTCTTGAGGTGTGACCGCAATACAAGTTGAGATAAATAGTTGGGTACATGCTTTCGATAGAAAATTTGCAAGATAATAGTGACTAGGCTAAGCTTTAGATGGAAATAAGTTCCCTCTCGGGAAACTTACCCCGTTTCAAATGCGTTCCTCTCAGACACCCATTTGCCGTATGAAAGCCAGCCTACGCCTTTCCCCACTCAGTCTCTCGACCTGAGTGTTAGGATATGGGACTACGGCTCACCCTCTCGGGCTGAACCTCATGTCGACCCACTCCTTAGGCCATCAATCTAATGGTCTTGGTTTCGCGGCCTCCCTCTCGGGCAAGCCGAAAACACATGGGTGGATTTGTATTTGCAACTAAAAACCCATTAAATTAAACAACAACCACTAGGTGAAATTACCATTAAAATACATCTAACCTATCAGCAAGCAAGACCCAACAATAATATCAACACATATTTGCTAAATCACACCCCAAGAATGGGGGGTTTTAGCCACACATCAATAGATAGAATTTTATACCTTCAATGATGTTGAAATCAAATGGGTATAGAGAAATAAGTCTTGATTTGAGAAAAGAAAGAAGAATCCAAGAGACCCACTTCCAAATTGGAAGAGATGAAACCCTTTTCTTCTTCAAGTCTTCAAACACTTACAAACTTGAGAGTGAAAATAAAAAGTACTAGAATTATATTGTTCTCTATTGAAAAATATCTGATACTACAAATTGTGATATTAAAATCTGATACTCAACGAGTATTTATAGTTTTCAAAAATAGGTGCTGCAGCGGATCATGCGACAACATTAGTCGGAATCGCTGATCATTTTGGCGATTCTCCCTTCGGTGTAGTTCATCGCCGTCTTGCACCATCCTTCGGCATCGTCGTGCTCTGGGTCATTGGGTGACATAGTACTATTTCGCGGAACTCCTCAACGATGCGCCGACTGCTCCCTTTTTTCGCCGACTTGATCCTTTCCTTCAGGGCTCAGCACACTGGAACAAAAGGCAAAGTGAGACCCTTCGGCGATTCGCCAAGTGGACTCGGCGATCCTCAGGACTTCATTTTCTTGTTCTTTTCATTCCTTTTTGTGAAGTAGTGTCCATGCTTTTCATTAAACTTCAAATACCTGAAACTTAAAGGTTTTCATCAGATACTGAGATAAAATAAGCATTTGAGTACATAATTTCTATTAAAATGTAGCCCTAAATGAGTCCAATTTGTGGACTCATCATCTACCCCGATTGGTGACTCGGTAGTGGCCAAAAGAGTCTATAGGAGTTGTCTTATTTCTTTGTCTCATAAAGTCACTTTGCTTGATTTGGTAGAATTAGACATGCTTGATTTTGATGTAATTTTGTGCATGAATTGGTTGCATGCATGTTATGCTTCAGTAGATTGTAGGACCCGGGTGGTCAAATTTCAATTTCCAAATGAGCATTTTTTAGAGTGGAAAGGGGGGAATTCTATTCCTAGAGGTCAATTTGTTTCATGTCTAAAAGCAAGGAAAATGATCTCCAAGGAGTGCCTTTATTATATTGTTAGGGTTATGGATGTTGAGTCCAAGGTCCCTTCTTTAGAGTTGGTCCCCGTGGTGAGTGAGTTTCCGGAAGTCTTTCCTGATGACTTGCTTGGCATTCCTCACACACGAGAAATGGATTTTGGCATTGATCTCTTGCCAGATACTCAACCCATATCCATTCCTCTTTATAGAATGGCTCCGACCGAATTGAAAGAGTTGAAGGAGCAACTCAAGGACTTGTTAGACAAGGGTTTTATTCAACCAAGCATCTCTCCATGGGGTGCTTCGGTATTGTTCGTAAAGAAGAAAGATGGGTCCCCTAGGATAAGTATTAATTACCGCTAATTGAACAAGGTCACTATAAAGAATAAGTATTCTCTTCCTAGGATTGACGACTTGTTTGATCAACTCCAAGGGGCTAACTATTTCTCCAAAATAGATCTTCATTCGAGTTCCCATCAACTAAGGGTAAGAGGGGTGACATTCCCAAGACGGCCTTTAGGTTCCGGTACGGTCACTATGAATTTGTGGTGATGTAATTTGGGTTGATCAATGCCCCGACGGCATTCATGGACCTAATGAATATTTTTAGGCACTATCTTGATATGTTTGTGATAGTGTTTATTGACGATATTTTGATCTATTCAAGGAGTGAAAATGAGCACATGAACCATTTGAGGATTGTATTGCAAGTCCTTAAAGACCACCAATTGTATGCAAAGTTTAGTAAGTGTAAGTTTTGGCTAAGGTCTGTAGCTTTCCTTGGTCATAATGTGTTGAACAAGGGTATTGAGGTAGATCCTAAGAAGACGGATGTGGTCAAAGGTTGGCCTAGACCTCTAACTCCTACGGATAGTAGAAGCTTTTTTGGGTTTGGCCGGTTATTATACCAGGTTTGTTGAGGGTTTTTCCTCTATTGCTTCTCTGTTGACGGCTTTGACTCAAAAGAAAGTTAAGTTTGAGTGGTTGGAGGCTTGTGAGAAGAGCTTCCAAGAGTTGAAAGATAGACTTACTTCTGCTCTGGTGTTGACCATACCAGAGGGTACCAATGGGTTTATGGTGTATTGTGATGCTTCTCGAGTGGGTTTGGGATGTGTCCTTATGCAACATGGTAAACTTATTGCCTATGCTTCAAGGCAACTCAAGATCCATGAAAAGAACTATCCGACCCATGATCTTGAATTAGCGGCGGTGGTGTTTTCTTTGAAAATATGGAGACATTACCTATATGGGGTTCATATGGATGTTTTCACCGATTACAAGAGTCTTCAATATGTGTTTAGCCAAAAAGACTTGAATCTTCGACAAAGAAGGTGGTTAGAGCTTTTAAAGGATTATGACATGAGTGTCCTTTACGACCCCGGAAAAGCCAATGTAGTTGTGGATGCCCTAAGTCGATTGTTCATGGGTAGTGTGGCTCATATAGAGGATGAGAAGAAGGAGCTAGTTCGTGATGTACATAGGTTGGCCCGGTTAGGTGTCCAACTAGTAGATTCCACCAAGGGTGGTGTCATGGTCCATCATGGTTCCGAATCCTCCTTTGTGGTTGATGTGAAGTCTAAACAAGGCCTTGATCCCATATTAATGGAGTTGAAAGAATCGGTACTCAACAAGTCCGTTGAGGCTTTCTCCCAAGGGGGAGATGGGGTGCTTAAGTACCAAGGTAGATTATGTGTTCTGGTTGTTGATGGCTTAAGAGAGAAAATTTTAGAAGAGGCTCATGGTTCGAAGTATTCTATTCATCTGGGAGCCACCAAGATGTACTGTGACCTACGGGAAGTCTATTGGTGGAATGGAATGAAGAAGGATATAGCGGTTTTGTAGCCAAGTGTCTGAGTTGTCAACAAGTTAAGGCCGAACACTTAAGACCTGTAGGCTTGTCCCAAGATATAGATATTCCCACTTGGAAGTGGGAGGATGTGAATATGGATTTTATAGTGGGGTTGCCTCGTACTCGAAGGCAAAATGATTCTAGTTGGGTCATTGTTGATAGAATGACAAAATTCGCCCACTTTATTCCCATCAAGATTTCATTTTCAGCGGAAGACTATGTCAAATTGTACATCAAGGAGACAGTGAAGTTGCATGGGGTTCCTCTATTATATTGGATCGGGGTACTCCATTTACTTCACATTTTTGGAAGGCATTCCAAAAAGGGCTTGGTACTAAGGTCAAGCTTAGCACGACCTTTCACCATTAAATGGATGGTCAAGCGGAATGCACCATTCAAACCTTAGAGGATATGTTGAGGGCGTGTGTCATAGATTTTCAAGGTAATTGGGATGACCATATACCGTTGATTGAGTTTGCCTACAACAGTAGTTACCACTCAAGTATTGTCATTGCTTCGTTTGAAGCACTATATGGTAGGTGGTGTAGATCTCTGGTTGGGTGGTTTGAAGTGGGTTAAATTGCTCTGATCAGTCCCAAACTAGTTTATGAGGCCATTGAGAAGGTCCGACTCATAAGAGAGAGGTTGAGGATGGCCTAAATTCAGCAAAAGTCTTATGCGGACAATAGAAGAAGGGATCTAGAATTTGAAGTTGGTGATTGGGTCTATTTGAAAATCTCACCCATGAAGGGTGTGATGAGTTTTGGCAAAAAGGGGAAACTTAGTCCCCGGTTTGTGGGTCCCTATTAAGTTTTGAAACGTATTGGGAAAGTTGCCTATGAATTAGACTTGCCAAATGAGTTGGCCCCGGTTCACCCGGTATTTCATGTTTCGATGCTCAAGAAGTGTACTGGTGGTGCAATAACTACCATTCCTTTAGAGGGTTTAGGAATCAATGAAAGCCTTTCCTATAAAGAGATTCTGGTAGAGATCCTAGACCGGCAAGTTAAGAGGTTGAGAAACAAAGAAGTAGCTTCCGTTAAGGTCTTATGGAGGAATCTCTTAGTTGAGGGTGCTACATAGGAGGCCGAGGCCGATATGAAGTCCCGATATCCTCATCTTTTTCCTTCTACTCCTATTCAAACTTGAGGTAAGTAGTTTTCTTGAGTTGGTGTTTTGGAAGTCATATGTGATATGAGTGTCCTTTATGATTTCCTTATGATATGCATGTTCTTGTGAGAATTCATATTTAGCATAAATTGAGTTTTCATGATTTATATGTTCCTCATGTTGATTTGCATTTTGGTATGATGATTGCATATTTGACTTCATGAGATGATTTGTTGAACATGCTTAGTTATGTTTATGATGAACATGTTTAGTTATGCTTTTGATATGGCATATTGGCTCCATATTGTGGTGTTGAGCTTGGTTTGAGTTGGAGAAGGTAGTTCCTCTCATGTTTATATGAAATGATGAGTTTTGTGCATATTGGGTTGGTAGATTAGCTCTTACTTCCTTGTGTTGCATTGACCATGTCTTGAGATGGATTTGAAGTTTCCTCCTTTTAAATAAATGTTTGAAATGAGTAGTGCATCTATAATTTTTGCACATTTTTGATGTTTCATGCATGATGGGCTGCTAATCTTGAGTTTCTAACTTAGTTTGGTGTCAAGATCATCATTCGCGAACGAATATTCCCAAGGGGGAGATAATGTAACACCCCGGAAATCTAATGAACTAAGCTAGAGCCTAACACGTAGTCTAGTAGCCTAAATGAGGTTAAATGTAAAGATAAGAGTCGTAAAATAACCTCCCCTACTTAGTTCTAATGTTTTAGTCCCTAAACGTCAACACATGCCCCCCCCCCCAAGGACCCCCTAAGGGTCCTTGAGGAGGACCAAGGGACTGCCCAAAAAGCTGTCAAAAGCAACTTGACTCACAAAACAGGCACCCACGCCCCGTAGGTGGACTCACTCCCCGTAGGTGGGGGTCGTGAGTCAAGGCTAGACCTCCCCCAAATCTCCAAAGTTCCAGTACCATTCTAACCACGTGCAGTACAGTCCGTGGACCCACTCACGCCTCGTGGGTGGGGTTTCGTGAGTGAGGTCTGGACCATGGACAAAATGACAAGTCTCAGACCCAACCCACGAGTGACCAGTACGGTTCGTGGGTCCATCCACACCCCGTGGGTGGGATTCGTGGAAGGGATCTGTGAGACTGTCTTAAATTCAGCCAAGGGTGAATTAATTTAGGTAAGTTCTATTTTAATTATTAAAGGGCGGGGATGGTTTATATTAGTTATTTAGACATATATAAGTAGTTATTAACTATTAACCAACTCTTTTAACACCTCATAACTTACAAGACTCAAAACATAACCAACTCTCCTCTCCAAAATTCTATCTCTAAGACTCCATCGAAGAAGAACAAGAACTTGAAGAATAGGGCTCAAGAATCCATCTTCTCAACTCCAATTCGTGGGGAAACCTTCAATCAAGGTATGGGATTCTTGATTCATGGAGAGCTTTCCTCCATGAAGCCCTTCAACTCTTAATTTCGAATTGGTAGAGTCTTCAAAAAAACTAGGGTTTTCAATCTAGCCATGGATTCTTCCTAAATTGCACTTCCAAGTATTTGTAAACTCCCTTAGATTACCTATTCTTGTCATCATCTTTAATGAATATCCAAATTTTTCCATTACAGTTATAATTAGAATACTCCATTCCCAATATCCTTTTGAAACTTTGTATATTGTTAATATTTTAAAAAGGCTCCATCAAAGCAATGATAGAAAACTTGTTAAATCTGTGTAGCATTTGAATTTTATGGAATGAATTTTGAGATCTAATAGACTTCACATTCCAAAACAAAGTCTTCATCATCATTTATACCCATTCCTTGTCCCTCTTCTAGGATTTGATCTTGTAGGTAAGACTTGCCCTTTACTTTTGCCTCTAAGTGTTATTGCTGATGAAAGTGAGATCCCTGCTTCTTCAAAAGCCTTATAATCAATCTACAAATCTTATTTTTCTTCACTATTTTCTGTTGCACTACTGTTAACCATTTCTTGCCCCTCCACAACCCCTTGGTGTGATATCATCTCATGTAAGGTTTGAACAGGCTGTATTTAAAACAAATCACTTCCAGATCCTGATTTTTGTGTTCCTACTCCTCCCTTGTCAATAATACAGACCCCTGCAATTGAGGTGGATACCTCTCCTCTTTTGGCTCCAACATTTGCAGAGGAATTTGAAAAGAAACATGTAACAGAATTATAATTTTTGAGTGTCCCCTCACTCTCTTGAACCTTATTACTCATTAATTCTCCAGCATTCTTTGTAAAATTTCTATTAGTAGGCTTCCATTTGCTCTTTATAACTCCTTTGTAAAATTACATATTATTTGCATGTTGTGCTGCTTTTGGTCTATCTTCATGTTGTTGCACCAACTCTGGATTAAGTACCCTGCAATCTTCTTCACCATGACCCTTTAATTTACATTTTTTGCAATAATCTGGTAATGAATCATATTGAATTTTTACTGTAACAACTGTGTAACACCCCAAAAATCTAATGAACTAAGCTAGAGCCTAACACGTAGTCTAGTAGCCTAAATGAGGTTAAACGTAAAGATAAGAGTCGTAAAATAACCTCCCCTACTTAGTTCTAATGTTTTAGTCCCTAAACGTCAAGGCAAGGGTCCTTGAGGAGGACCAAGGGACTGCACAAAAAGCTGTCAACATCAGCTTGACTCACAAAATAGGCACCCCTACCCCGTGGGTGGAGTCACGCCCCATAGGTGGGGTTCGTGAGTCAAGACTAGACCTCCCCCAAATCTAGAAAGTTCCAGTACCATTCTACGCACGGGCAGTACGGTCTGTGGACCCACTCACACCCCGTGGATGGGGTCTCGTGAGTGGGGTCTGGACCATGGCCAAAATGACAAGTCTCAAACCCAACCCACGAGTGACCAGTACGGTCTGTGGGTCCATCCACTCCCCGTCGGTGGGGGTCGTGGATGGGGTCTGTGAGACTGTCTTAAATTCGGCCAAGGGTGAATTAATTTAGGTAAGTTATATTTTAAATATTAAAGGGTGGGGACAGTTTATAGTAGTTATTTAGACATATATAAGTAGTTATTAACTATTAAACAAATCTTTTAACACCTCATAGTTCACAAGACTCAAACATAACCAACTCTCCTCTCCAAAAATTCTCTCTCTCACACTCCATTGAGAAAGAACAAGAACTTGAAGAATAGGGCTCAAGAATCCATCTTCTCAACTCCAATTCGTAGAGAAAGCTTCTATCAAGGTATGTGAGTCTTGATTTATGAAGAGCTTTCCTCCATGAAGCCCTTCAACTCTTAATTTCGAATTGGTAGAGTCTTAAAAAAACTAGGGTTTTCAATCTAGCCATGGGTTCTTCCTAAAAACTATCGCAATGGGTAAATTGTCTTATATTATGGTTGATTTGTTGTTTAATGGTGATTTTTATAGTAAAATCCCCCATGAAATTCCCCATGACCCCAATTTCATGAATTGTGATGGGTGTATTGATGCAAGCTGAATTCTATGAATTGTTTCTATGGTATTGTAGTTATTGAATCTTGTTTTATTCATGCCTAATGTAGTATTTCTAGGTGTGATTATGAGACATGATTCATGACCCTTGAAGGGTGAAATTATGAAGGTTTGTGCATGTTGATGAAAGTTGTATATGAACTTATGATTCACTTAGATGTAGAGCGCATCCAGAAGAATAGAATCAGTAAACGTCCAAGATGATTTGATGTCAAGAAGCTGAGAACAGTCTTTCAGCCAGTCAGTAATTTTTTGAATAGTAGCAGCTGATTGAGATATTAATTCCTAAAAAAAGGCAAAGTTCGGTATTTGATGAAGATCTTTCTATCAATAGATAGGAATGAGTGTTCGATATAGGGGATTCTTGAAAGATCATTCTCCCCTTACCCTTACACTTGACTATGTATGAATTGTCTAGGATGATGATAATGTTGTTGTGTTGATTGAAAGACTATTCTCATGAAACACTATGAACATAATGTGAAAGGTTTACTCACATGTTAATGTTGATTCTAAGGTTGAAAGTCCATTCTCACCTAAATGAATCTATGAGCTATTTTATGAGTTTTATTGAATGGAGGACCAGATATTCCTTCACACATGTAAATACAATTCAAGACTAATTATGTATAATTTGGGGAATAATGCTTAGCACCGAGTGGATATGTTAAATGAGGTAGAGTCCCTTCTATCAACACAATAGGTCGGGTCATCTATATTATTCTCATGAAATGGAAGCTCCTCCGCCAATCCAATAAGTTGGGTTTCTAGAAGCAATCTCCCTATCCCATAACTATGTGACCACATAGGTATTTAGCTAGTGGATCCACCTAAAAGCTAATACATGTAGTTCTACCTTAGGCAAGTAGGACACCGTCTTTTGGTGTAGGGTTACATGACACCGGATTCTATGTAGCTCACATGGTCTATGTCGGTTATGGCTATTTTCCCTATATGCAAGATAATGAATATGACACGAACCATACTTATGACTTCTTGATGAGTTTTACTTAGTAGGAGTGGGGGTATGGGACTTCACTTTTACATTGCACAAGTAGACTTAGAAAGGGATTATGGGATGGTTGTTTTATGCTATGAAAAGACATGAATGTATGTATGTATGATTGAATGGATTGTTGTTATGAATGACTTTCCTTATGTTCAAGTAATGTACATGACTATTGACTATCATGAGGTCTAAAGATGATATGTATGACTAAGGTGGCTTCAAAGGAGTACTTAGTATGGTTGGTATTATGGGATGTCAACCATAGATTGCACAAGTATACCTTAGGGTTGCTAAGGTAATGGTTTTACTATGTTATGAGGATTTATGTGATGAATATGCTATGACTTGTGTTTTACATTAAAATGCATAAGTGATTCTCAAACTTGACAAATGCATACTTTTCAACTAAAATGTCATTTTTATCATATTTCAAGGATTTTTAGCGCTTTAAAAGGAGAAACTCTCGGTCGTAGTTTGGGGACCTATCTTCAGTAGGGGCCTTTAGTCTTTTGATTAGAGTAGGGGTCGCGATAGAGCAGAGCGTACCGCCCTGCCATAGTCACGAGTCTGTTTATAGTCGCGACTGTTGTCATAGTCAACAAGGTTGAAACTTCCAGGAAAAAACTTCGAATTGGGAGGGCGATCTGCATGTTTCAATACTTAGTACATATTTGTGCAAACCCCTATTTCTTCTACATTTTTTATAAGTGTAGGTTCCGGCTAGGTGAAGTGTTCTTCCTTTCTTGACTAAGGCTTGGATTGCTTATCTCCAAGACTTGTGGTGAGTCCTCAGGGTGTGAGGACAAGATGTCATTCACTTCTAGTTGCTTTTCCTTTTATTCTACTTTTGAGACTTTTTCGATTGTAAAGGGTTGTGACCCTATTGACATTCTATTGTAGTAGATGGATTATGAGACAATGTCTAGATGCTTTTCGATTTATGAAAGAAAGACTTTGATTGTAAAATTTTAAATTCCGCATCATTTCCATTTCCTATGTTTATGTATGCTAAGGGATTGTATGGGACCCCTTCGGGGTCAAGTACGCCGTGTTACGTCTAGGGGGTACCCCTGGGTCGTGACAAACTCTATTATCAAGAGTGTTCTCATCTTCTAACTGCATCTGCACAAATTCAGGTTTTTCAGCAAGCGAATCCACTTGTACCTTCACCCTTGCACAACTTGGACGCGTCTTATTTATATCTGCCAGGTCTAACTTAAGAGGTTTCCTAACCACGGACGCAAGAGAGAACAATACTTCCTTCACAAAGAAAGTTGGTGACAAATCAGAAAAAGAGATCCAAGTCGTAGCCTTCGTCGTCTCTTCACTAGCTTTGAAGTTTGCATCATATATAAATGACCTCTAAGATATTCATAAATATCAGGGGCTCCATAGGAGAATTTACCCACCACAGCAAGTTGCAAATTCTCTAAGATATTCATTCTTTGTATTTCACTAGAAGTCCAGGAGATAGTAGGAATACCCCTTACTAGGTTTGGTTTTTTCTGTGGAATGGGTTCTACATCAGCAATGGCTTTCCCTTTGCCTATCATATCTTTCGTTCGATGACCTTTGATAATATCTGCAAACAAACTTGTAATTGGATTTGTATGGATGTTGGGTACAGTCTTGGGATTTAACGGTGGAAAATCGAGTGATGATGAAGGATCCAGCCCAGCCATCTGTGGTGGCTGGCCTTTGGACGGTAATATGTAGCAAATCGCCGTCGTCAAAGCTCTAGTTGGTCGCCGCCGTCTCTTTGACAAGTCCCTCAAACATATTTACTTATCAATCGTAAATTTAGAAATTCATACTTTAACTTACTAAATTGTAGTTCTAAGAATTTTTTTATTATTTAGAAGAAACATTTATTAATATTTATTATTAACGTTGATTCTATATTAAATGAAAATATTTTTTAAAATGTACATCCTAATTGTGTATTATACCTTATTTTACATACATTAA
>JAJOOR010018617.1:0-19785 GCA_036250505.1 Solanum acaule
CAAAGTTAAGGTATTTTTCAGACCATTATCCCTTTTAATTTCATTTGCATATATATATATATATATATATATATATATATAAGTAAAGTTTAATAATTCTTTGGAGAATCTAATCATACCTCAGCACTGTATTGGTTAATAAACTTTTTAATACTCTACCTAAGTTTAAGAAAGCAACTTTGATTTGACAATTATGTTAATGTATGGTTAATTTAATAATTAGCCAGACGACACACCTCATTTATTTTTAGTTACTTAATTTAACTACTAATTCACGATGTTTCTTATAAACATATTCTCTGATTCTTACGTAAAATTGAAGTAAAAACAAATTCATGTGTTGGTCCTTTTTTAAAAAAAAAAAACAAAAAAAATGTCCCTTAATTTAACTTGTCAACAATCTTATGCGATTTGAATTAATAAACTTTTTATGAAGACAAAGAGGAATCAATCTATAATAAATTGTTGCAAATTAAGTACTTAAAAAAACTCTTTATGTTTGTTAGTTAATTTGACCCTTCCAACTTTATAGAGAAGGCATGTTACTCCGTCGGTTCATTTTTAATTATTCACTTTGGAGTTTACATTCTCCTTAATTAATTATGATTGATATGAATATTTTACAATAATATTCATATTACATATTAATTAATAGTTAGTATTAAATTTTGAAAAATAATTTAATAATAAGTAATAAATATTAATAATAAAAATAAAAATAATTAAAAATCTATTTTAATTTGAATTAGTGAATAAGTTAAAGTAAAGGGAAGGAACTAATTGTTTTTGTGTTATAAAACAAATTTAACAAAAAAACACCACACGTGCACCCAGGGAAAAAATTATAGGCAAGAATATGATCACATAAATTGTGATCTTTTTGCAAAAACTAAATATTTTATATTTTAAGAAAAATAAAATCGGTGCACTATTATATTTGGCACCATGCTATAATACGACTAAATAGTTCACTTGGTTAAAATAATGGGCTATTCATCTTAAAAATTACTTGCTCTGTCCCTAATTACTTGTCCACTTTTGAATTGACACACCTATTAAGAACTTAATAATTGACATAGTGAGTTTACCAGTTTACCCCTAATAATTATGAAGTGGATGAATTAAAAAACTTAATATTTTCAAGAAGCTCTATCTTTTTCAAAGTAATTAATTGAGGGTATAATAGGTAAAAAAAATGTTTTTCTTAATTTGTCAAAATTGACAAGTAATTAGGAACAACTAAAAAAAAAATATGGACAAATAATTAGGAACGGAGGGAATCTGTATCAATTTTCACTTAATACAACTTTTTTTTTTTGTAATGCACCTGCATTATGAAAATCCGAAAATTCTCCAAGCACGTCATAACAATTGCATGTAAGACAAAAGGGACGTGATTAATAATTGAATTGGACATCTAAACCAATAAATTTAGACATTTAATTAATGTTATCATTTTGATTTTATTATTAAAAGCTCCACAGGGTGACAAAAATATTAAATGAATTAATGGAGAATCGCAAAAATTGGTTAAACAACTGAGACATCATGTTCTTGGTCGAACAATATGCATAAGCTAAGAAGACAAGTAGGGCAAACTATATGTATTTCATGGAAAAGTTAACAAAAACTTGAAATTGAAGGAAAATATGCACTAATAAATTATTTGAAAACTACGTCGGTTGTAGCAAAAACTCTGCTAATTATATGGTCATTTAGCTCTCTTTATGAAGAAGAAAATAAGAATAAGAAAAAGAAAAGAGTTGAGGAGTATGGATTAATTAATTAAGCTCCTCATGTCATATTCAATTGACAATATTATCATTTAAATTGTTTAACTTTGAATAAGAGTTTTTGAAATTCTTCTAAACAAATTATTGTAATATTCTTTTTTTTTTAGGAAAAACCATCGAATTACACAAACGTTCGAAAATGGTAAAAGAGTATGCATTCATACAAGACTTCAAATCATATACAATTATACATATATAGAGAGGTGAGTGAGAGAGTCAACGTATCTTAAATATATGTGAATTAGACTAGATACATATCTTTTTCGAGATACATTCTAAATATAAATAGATAGGGAGAGAGGTGAGCAATACATGATCTCTGGACCAAAATCTTACAGGAATGGTAATTTCGAATTCTCACCAAAAGACATGTGAGAGAATTTCTCTTAAATATGAGGAATCATTAGGATTTAAATAGCCGCTTAAATAAAATAAAATTGTATAACTAAACAAGTACTAATTACTCTAACAGGAAAACATTTGGCAAAATTGACTCTAAGGGCTTGTTTTGGAAAGTCAACTTGGTAATTGGATTTTGTGTAATTAAATATAATTACATTGTGTAATAGAGTATAATTACATTATTTGGACTTTGGAGTATAAGTACTTGGTAAGCAGGTAATTGAGTGTAATTGGCAAAGGAAAATTGCACTCTCCAATTCTCAAGGAGGGTTTGTGAATTACTAGTAATTGCATGGTGAAATTACAAGATGATTCTTTTTAAATTTCTTCTTTTAATTTCTATTGTTTTCGTTTTAATTTATGTTTTATTTCTATTATTTTAAAATCTTTTTTTATTTTTATTATTTTTTAAAAATATCTAATAATTTGTTTTTAAATTATTTTATATTTTCTATATTTCATTTCCTTCTCATTCTCAACCTTTAAATCATGTGATTCCATGCAATTTTTTGTATTATCTATTTTTTATGTAATGTTTATTTTTTTCATTTGCATAGTTTTGTTAGTATTCTAATTTTTAAATTAAAGTAGAATTCATTCTTGAGTAAGTCATAAACTTACGTTTTCCTTTTCTTTTAAATCATATTTATGTATGTTATGTTGAAATTTGACATAAGAGTATTATGTTAAATTTTTTGTTTTGAATTTAAAACATATGTTATATTTTCAATTTTCATTTGTTTTAGCAGTATTGACTTGAGATTTCACAATGCAGTTCATTAATTTTTTAGTTAGACTTGATAGATTATCTTTCGGTCAAATATTTTAATAATTTATGACATTTTATTTTTAATATCAATTTTTTTGTCAAACATGCATTTCAATTTTCATGATGTTCATAGAAATCTTGTACTTTTAGTTTTTTATTATTAATTTAATTGAAACATATTAATTTGAAAAATATAAATCAATTATTTTTAATCAATTAATTTGAAAAATATAAATCAATTGTTTTTCTTTTGTTCTTTGATATATAAACTTATTTTTGATCCTCAAACTCGACCTTGATTGAGTTTTTGGGCTTCTACTCAGACTTAGAGGCTCTCATATATCCAATTTAGCTCCTAAAGTGCTCATTATTGTCTTTTTTAGCTAAATAGTTGTTCTTTGAGGATCATTACTTGTTCTCAAACTCATCATTAGATCATATGTACGTGTCCAACTTTTGAGGGCACTCATATGATATATTAAAGAATTAATGTTTTATTTAAATATCACTATCATTATTTTTCATAATTTTAATTAGTTAATAAATTATATTTAAATGGTTTCTTGATTTGTGTGTGTCATTCTTACATAAGGGTCATGTTAATCTCCTTTATATTGTTCTAATTTTATCGGATGTCCCCAAAGGGACGACTCTAAAGCACTTCTGTTTGAGCTATACTTCTCTAGCTAATTTATTGAAATTTCAACAATTTGACTTTTATTGTTGCCCTTCCCTAGATTTATCTCTTTTACATTTTATAAACAGTAAAACATACAAATCTTGTAGTGTTCTCAGGTTGGCAAAATATATGGTCAAAAGGGAATGTTGCTGCTAGTTAAATGAGAGAGTAGTAGAAAAGAGAAGATGAGATATCATCTAAACAATGATGATTGGTTGCCACGATTTACAATATTTTCATAAACTAAAATAATACCAATATTGAGCTTATAGATAGGTAGATAAACTAATGTTGTTGGGATTGTGTGATATTTGATCATTTCGAACAAGTTCAACTTGTTAAGTTGCTCTATTTTCGTGTATATTAAAAAGAGTAGTATAACTAGTGATGTATCCTCTCTTTGGTCCTTACACTTTAAGGAGGAGAGTTGAAGGCTTTTGAGGCTCTTGGCTTCTTTTTAATAAATAGTTTTGGCGATATTATATTGCATTTGTGGTCTGCAAAATCATTGGTGACACTTGAGTGTATAGATCAATATTATTCCAAGTTGAATAATGGATCAAAGATCGATTACTAAATCTGGATTAACTTGAACCCGAGACCTCTGGCTAAAAACAAAGAAATATTTATCATTCTACTACAACCCTCGTTGGTAATTACAATTACACTTAATTATTGAAGAGATACGGCGCGGCTTAGTATCATGTTAATGTTTATTTTGAGTATAAAATGTTCAACTCATATCATCTATACTTAATATTGTACTAAATTAGTATATGCATACAAAAATATATTGGGATAATGCATGAAGAAATAGTTCATTATTTCACGTAATGCCCATTGGATTTCCTTCTTTTCAGCACTTGTCATCTCTTATGTGTCACCACTACAATAAAATGAAAGGATTTAACGGTAATTATTTAGCGATGATAATATAATTATTGATATATTATATTTAGTGATGATAATAAATTAAATAAGTATGATATTTATAATCAACATTTTGTATAAATGTCATTAAAGATGCTAATTAATGACTCTGAAAGCAATGACATTAATCAATTCAACTACCGCTAAATGTTAAAGAAATCTATTACTACTGTTCAATTACATGTTCAATTTGTTGTAATTACATGTTCAATTTTTCATGTCATTTTTTCTGAAAATTTTGAAAGAGAACAATTAAGATACTTAATTTATTTTCGTGCATTTGAATGTACATACGTTGCAAACACTTTGTTAGAAACCGTACAAAAAAACTACAAGGAATTTGTAGCCACATTTTGTGCTCAACTCTATTGCATGGAGGGGACATATTGTGGTGGAAGCCTACAAATCTTTTTCTAAGAGATAAGGGTACAAGATCTTTTTATTAATCAAGTGAAAGGGCCCTATTAGGATTAACACAAAATATCTATTTGTGATTCTAACGATTTAATAACTATATATCTTTTATCAGAAAGTCTAAGGTGGTTGATCAAGACAAAGATTATTGTAAAAAATGGAATTTTATATTTTAATCCAAAGACAAATGAATTAGACCCGAACTTGGTGGAGTTAATACCTCATATGTCACGCAATTAATAGTATTTTTCACAAATTGTGACTCAACTTTCTTTTATAACCTCAAAGGCATTCAACTGTGAATAGTTTACCTATAGCTATTTCATTTAGAAAGTCAATAATCAATTTAATTATAGTGCATGTAAGACAAAAGGAACGTGATTAAGGTTATTATTTGATCAATTGGACATCTAAACCAATGATTTCAAACATTTAATTAATCTAATCACTTTGACGGAATTAAAATTATATAAATGAGGATCGGAGACTCTTAACACCTCCACACGTCCAAGACTAAGCATTCAAAACATAAATAATATGACATGAGAGGTCTATTGGGTAAACTAATAATTAAGGTGAGTGATCTGATTATAATAGCAAGATGAATTTAATTAGCATGTCATACTTCTCTAATTTGTTAATTTTTCAACAATATTCAACCTTTTTTTAGCATTTACCTTGATTTCTGTTTACATTATATTATAAACATGCAAATTAGTTTTAGCACTATAAGAGAAGGTTCGTAGGTGCTAATTAAGATGATATATATGATGTCTAGTCAGAGAATTGTGATTGGTGGACATGAATTGCATGCAATATTTTCATGAACTAAAAATATTGCACAAATGTAATTGAGCAAATAGAGAGATAGATTTTGATTTAGAGATAAATAAATAAACCAATGATATTGGGGTTGTATGATATTTTAATTTCCAACAAGTTCAACTTGCCAAGTTGCTACATTAAAAAAGTAATAAATAATTATCTTTCCTTTATTTAAATTATTGCTAACACTTTACAGAGAAGAATTGTGGACTTTTGGGGCTCATGAACTTGGCTTCTTTCAACAAATTGAAGTTTCTCTTTATTATATGTGGTATTTGTAGACTGCAAACATCATTATTTGAAGAGATATAAACCTGTGGAATATATACAAGACACGATAATTACAATTACTTAATCGAAAAGAATTTGGTATCACATATATTTGTTTTGGATACAAATTATCATGACTTCTGTTGGAACATGTCAAAGGAACAGGTTCAATGAAGCTAATTGACGAGTAAGAGTTAGAGTTAGAGTCACGTCCTAGGCTACTGAATCCTAAATTATGTACGACTAAGTTGTTAGTTGTATCGTGTATGAGGCTAAAGTCGACGACTAGGATAAGGTATTTCAGTTATAGTAGTAATACTACTCATGTAAATAATATATTTGTATTGTAGTAGGACTCATAGTATAGTTAGTATAGGACTCTTCTCCTATATAAGGAGCATGTAACTCAACAATTTAATTATCAATACGATCCTTGATTTCTCTATACTTTACGTGGGATTTCTACAAGTTCAAATCCTGTCATTTTTACTAATTAAAGGAGAAACAATTGGGGCTCAATTTAAGTAGACATAACTTTTGAGTATTGCTCGTGCTATTAATTTGGTTTATGCATACAAAATGACACTAATCAACCTCATGTGCTAATTTGTGGTCATATGATAGTACTCAAGTATAATCTAGGATAGGTTATTGATAGAATTTAGACTAGTTTTTTTCTTAAAGTTTATCCAAGAGATCATTTTGTCCTATTTATAAACCTTGCATGGGAGTGATAACTGGATTTCCATGTTATAAGTACGAGAGTCAAATTGGCTAATTCTTACTCCCCTTTTAATGAAAAATAATGATAACTGGATTTCCATCTTTTGTAGCACGTGCTCTTATGTGTAATAGGATTATAACTAGGTTCAAGTGATTAAGAAAGTGAAAAGATGGGAGTATCGGGTGAAGAAAAATGGAATATATTTATTTTCTTCTCTCTTTTTTTCTTTGTTTTTTCTAAAGCTTTTGAAAGAAAATGAGGTACTTTATTTTTTGTGCATTTGAATGTACATACGTAGCAACTCTTTTATTTGAATCCGTACAAAAAACTAGTAATCATTTTATAGTCACTTTAGTCTTTACGTGCCCAAGTGCTTGTCCCTATTAACTATAGATGACAAACACATTTGAACGGAGCTACAATTTTGGTAAAATAAGATTGAGACAAACAAAATTGTCACACATTTGCAGAAAGATTCCTCGATCGATATACACTCCATTAGTGTTTGGTTTGTAATTTAGAAACTTGCATAATTAATACATGTATAAGTTAGGTGAGGGTCTATATATTATTTTATGCAGAATAGAAGGTGGAATAAGTAATAGAAGAAGATTCTATGTAATATAATATATAAATTTCCTCGTAAATAATTTATGTATTACTATAATGACCAGGACCTGAAAAGTCATTTTTGATAATTTTGAATAGTCATTTAATTATAGTTAATTAATTTGCGGGTAATTTGGTTATTTTTAATAATAATATCAAGTCTGAAATATTAAAATAGACTGGTAGAAATTATTACTTTTAATACATAATTAATTTAGAAAAGAAAATAAAGGGAAGGAAGAAACTCACCTGCGTATAGCGGCGGCCGGCGGTGAAAACGGTTCTTCTCATTCAGGTAAGAGTTAACAAATACATTAATTAATGCATAGGTTAATAGGCATAGATGTTATAATATGATTATTTATATTATTCTTTTTATTATAATAATAGGGGGGGAACGGGAAACGAGAGAAAATTGAATTACAAACTAATTAATTATCTAACTTTGCTATACTGTTTTAGACTTGAGATCCAATCATTGTGTAATTATGGCAAATTAATCTTTAATTAAATCATGAAATTAATTGAGAGTTTGGTCTAAATATTTTATGCAGTGGACCGTAAGTATGAATAATGGTTATGAGTTAGGTTTTGGTTTCACAATTTTTTTATAGTTCACAAGTTATGATTCAAGTTTTGATATATTGGTATATGAAATTAAAATTATTAGGTATATTGTTTGGTAAGAATATTGTCAAATTTATGATATTTGGAGGAAATTAGACTTAACCCTAGGCTTAAAATTTAGGAGGATGATAAGTAACGTATTGGTTGGCATCAAGAATAAGGAACTGGATTATAGTAATATGAGTGTTGTTAAATTAGAAATCTTATCGCGATTATTTTTGTGAATAGATTGCATTGAATTGGAAGCTCAACGAAAATGGAAGGCTCAAGTCCCGGAGTGAATTGTTGATTAATTGAGGCAAGTGAATTTCTAAACCCTTGTTAAGTGTCTGGAATTCGTGTATGTCCTTGTAATATGTGTTTGGAGGTAATGAGACTTGGTGATGGGTTGACTTGTCCATATTGATTAATTCTAATGATGAAATAGGGATAATAAAAGGCAAATTGATTAATTGTTGGTGTGTGATGTGTTGAAAATGGTTTGAAAGGCTTGTTGAATCATTGTGTTGTGAATTGTGCATTATTATGAAAATGGTTATCTCCTCATTATTTGTGTGAACATGTCATTTGCATTGGTTCTGAGACATGGTTGTGATAAGTGTTATGTAATAAGAGGATGTACCATTTCGAGGGACGTATCGTACACCGCGATGGATACTATATATAGAGGAACGTATTGCGCGCCGCGATGGATACTATATATTGAGGGTCGTATCGCACGCTGCGATGTATGCATGGACAGATATGTCCCCTATAGGTCCCAGACTGAGAGACAGCGGGTGTGTATCATTAGGGTAGACATGCATCATTATACTTAACATTGCATTTCATTGCATTGCACATCTTTATCATTGATGAACTTGATCTTGTGTGTTGTTGATCTTGTGAGTGCCTTTTTGTGGAAGTTGTGATTGATGAATAGTGAGTTTATTGTTGAGGATATATAATTGTTAAAGTGTTGTTGTTGAGCTGTGTGTTATGTAAACTGTGAACTGTTAGGTTGGGCTGGTTTTATGCATTTGATAGTTGTGATTGATAAATATTGAGCTTGTTGTTGAGAATATGTAATTGTTAGAGTGTTGTTGTTGAGTTGTGTGCTATATAAATTGTGAACTTCTAGGTTGAGCTGATTTTATGCAAGTTGTAGTTGTGGAAGTTCGGTTGGGATGTAAGGAGTACCCGTATTCTATTCCCTTAGCTTGTGTTTAGAAGTTTACTTACTAAGTACCGTGTGGTTCGGTACTCACCCCTTGCTACTACATTCTTTTTGTAGGTTACTAACCCGGACCTTTGTGATATTTTCTCTTCTTCTTGTCTGAGGCTTCTTGTGGAGGTTTGTGAGGTAGTTGCTTGTCATTTCAGCGGACCTTCTTACTCCTATTTATGATCTTGTTCTATTCTAGAAACAATGTCATTTGAGACTTGTATTTTTCTTTTGAATCAATTGTAATACTTTAGAGGTTTGTACACATGACAACCAGGTTTTGGGGGATTCATCAAGTTACTTATATTTTATTTCCGTATTTTATCGTAATGGTTGATTTTTAAGCTGACTTGTCTTGGTGGGATAAGACGAGTGTCATCACGTCCATTTTTGAGTCGTGACAATTTCTTATATCTGCATTGTTAGGGTTTTGCCCTGATTTTCTTTCCTTATTTTAAGTTTATTTTTCCTAAAAGAAAAAACAAAAACTTTTCATGAAAGGAAAATATATTTGTCTTCTATATTTGGTTTATTCTTTTCCTTAGAGGAAAAGTTTGGAGATCTATAAATTGAAGATTCATATTCTCATAGCAGAACACAATAGAATTCACAATGTAGTCGTTTAGAGACTTTTGTTTATGGGGAGATTTATTCTCTCAACAGTTTTAGTATTTTCTTTTATATTAGTTTTCAAATAATAATATTATGTTTTTGGTTAAGTTTTTTGTCATCTAATTTATTATCATATGATTTGCAAATTATAAGCTTCCGCATGACGTCCCAATTCACTTTCATAACCCAACAAGTGAGTTTATCTGTTATGGAATGGAAGAAACTAGAAAGAGAAATTAAAGAGAGAATGAATGATAACTCTTTGTATTGATTCTTGCATTGATTCAAATAAAAGAGTACATCCCTATTTATAAATAATTAAGGAGAATTCTTCTTAAAGGAGAATCCTTCTTAATGGAAAATCCTTCTTAATGGAGAATCCTTCTAGATACTAAACTAAAATAAAACTAAATATTTTGCAATTAATGTAAACCCTAGACTTGAAAGGAAATTAAATACTATAAAATATTTTTAGACTAAAAAGAAAAAGTAAAAAGATTCTATCAAATTTCAACATTCCCCCTCAAACTCAAGTTGGTATATCTAACTTGAGTTTGAATACTTAATTATTCTTGAGAATATCTTCTCCTTTTCATGTTTTTTCCCAAGCTTCTTTTATCGTCTCAAATACAATGATTTTAGAGAAGATTGACTTTGCAACTGAATTTTAAATTACAATTTTGGCTTTGTATATTTTGGTTTTCCCTTCTGAGTGAAGTTTGATTTCAGCAGCGGAATAATAAGATTTTTCAGAGAGTGGTTGTATGAGTTTATCCTCCATTACAGTTTTCCACAAATCATAAGCCTCAAGATAAGACTTCATCCTAACTGCCAAGATTTGATAATTTTCACCATTAAAGGTTTGTGGGGCATTGAAAAAAAGAGTATTGTTTGTCATGGTTTGAAAAATAAGGTTTAAAATAGTATGAATTAAAATTGGTTATAAGTTGCCCTACGTTAAAAATAAAAGCACGGGTTAAAATTGGTCATGCGTTAAAAATAAAAGCACGGGTTAAAATTGGGTTGAAAATATGTATGAAAATAAAGTGGTTGAAAGTTCTTTTTCAATGAACTCACAGATCCATTAAGATCAATGGAAGGCTCTGATACCACTGTTATGGAATGGAAGAAACTAGAAAGAGAAATTAAAGAGAGAATGAATGATAACTCTTTGTATTGATTTTTGCATTGATTCAAATAGAAGAGTGCATCCCTATTTATAAATAATTAAAGAGAATCCTTCTAAATACAAACTAAAATAAAACTAAATATTTTGCAATTAATGTAAACCCTAGACTTGAAAGAAAATTAAATACTATAAAATATTTTTAGACTAAAAAGAAAAAGTAAAAAGATTCTACCAAATTTCAACATGCATAACTCTAACTAGCTACCAAACGACCCTTAGTAAGGAATCTCACTATGAAACTAGTTTCATTTTTTTTTACTTTCACTAGGAAAGTAATTTTCATATTTTTAAGGTACTTGTTTTCTTTGCGTTGATGGTTCCCAAAAATTTTCATTAATCTAAATGGGAAAACTAGAGAACACTTTAGGAAAAATATTTTGGTCCGTACAAAACATACCCCAGACATGAGAGAATGGTAGCCACAAATTGGATATTCCCACAAAGAAAACGATATCACTAGTTGGATAAAAAGATAGGAGTAGATAGATAGATCGATTGACAACATAATGCTATTATATTACTGGTCATGTGTGTTACTATTTCATTTTCAACTTGCCTAGTTGCATTATATATACTTTTATATTATGTCAAAAAGCAGTATTAATGTTTATCCTATCTTTGGTCTTTACAGATCGAAAATATATTGTAGGCTTATAATGGTGACCGACAAGGTATTGTGAAACGTTATGCTAGTATTTACGTTACGAGGGACACAAATTAAAGATCAATATGAAGAAGAAGAAAAAGAAGAAGAAGTTCAATAAAATTAAATTAACGTGTGAAAGTGATGAGTAATTTAGCAAATACAAAAAAGATCGAAGTACTTACCTGATAAGTGTTATGTCCTGTATTCAGGTTAGGAAAAAACAGAAATAGAAAAAAGATGAACGGACAGAAAATAATAATCCGAGTCCACAGAACCCACTGTGTTTCCTTAAGAAATTTAATCCTCTCAAGTATCCGAGGTTATAGATTAATTCCTTTCAAGATAAAATGGATTAACTATTAGAGAAGTAGTGGTACCTCAAACTTCACTAATTTCAGCGAACGCAAGAACATCAACGAGAGCACACACAGACTCAATCGATCGACAATTTTGTTTTTGTAAAAAAATGTATGCCGAGAGAAAAATTTTATGTGAATGAAAAAGGGGGAAAACCTCTCTATTTATAGCCAATTGCAGCAAGGAACGCGTCTGTTCAGACATGTCTTTCCAGAACGTTGTGTCTTTTGGAAAAATAACGTCTTTTCGGAAGGAACAGGTCCCTTCAGATGACATTACCGTTACGCGCGAATTTCAAATAATTCTGATACGCGAAATTAATTTTGTTAACTAATTAACATTCTGAATTAATTTTCAAGAGAAATGAAATTACTTAATGAGTAAATTTTGTTCAATAAATTTTGAACAAAAGTATTACCAATCAAATCATTTGCCAAATCCAAATCCAAAGCCGAGCGAGCGAGCGACGACGCGAGGGGCACCTTCTTCTTAACCCTTTAAGAACTAAGGAAGTGTTTCTTAATATAAGGACAACAATTTTCCTTTTTCTACCAATATGAGAGAAATAACTTTTCATTTGAAATGACTATTCATTTTCCCTCCAAATTGGTTCTCCACATTTTCTATTTTCTCTTTTTATTTTCTATTCACACCTTATTGAAACCCAACAATAAGCGTGCGTCAACTAGTTATAGAGAAAATGAACTATTTGTTAGGATCGCAAATTAGTGTTTGTTGTTATTAGGCTGAATGAGAGACTCTCTTGAATGGAGCTGTCTATTTCGAATTAATAGATTGCGACGTAAAGAGGAGACTGAAATATTAAAATATCCTCTTAATTTTAAATTTATTTTAGTTGGAAAAAAAAGTATAGTTGAGAGTCAAGATTTTCGTCAAGGGTGTTCATACTTTAGGACAAGTAAAAAAAATGAATATTATTGGTCAGATTATAAAGATTGGAATGTCACTTTTGTTCTCTTAAAACCGAAACTAATTTTTTTTTTAAATAAAATGCCTTAGTTCTAGGCTCAAATCTAGACCCTTGAGGAACTTTGTACGACCTTAACCATTAGGTAATCTTTTTTTCGTTTGTCAAGATTGTTCAACAATTACTATATATTCAAAAATATTAATATTTAACATATATACTGGCAAAAATTTTCTGATCATCTGACCATCCATGCTAAGGTGTGGCTTCGCCCGTGATACTAGAGTAGATAAAGAATTCAATTCGAGTCTTGCCGCTATTATTGTCAAAATAATTTTGAGGAATTTACGTAAACAACGCAACTTTGCTGCTGATTTATTATACATAAGGACACTTTTAATAATTAAGATGTGTGACCAATATGTTATATTTCAAACACTGTCATCTTAAAATTCGTGTTGTATCTAAAATACAATATTTTCGTTATCACACAATTTCATTTTATATGTTCGTACATCAATATCAGCGATTTTTCATTTTATTAAATGAAATTATTTTAAATCAAGTCGCTTTGTATTAGATATAATTATAATTTGACCAATAAAAAGAATTAAGCTTACACCAAAAGCATATAGAAAATATAATTATATACAACTATACAAATCTAATTTAACGCAATTCAAATTCGACGTCCAAAGTAATATGAACTTGAGTGAAAAATTCTTTGAATTTATGATACCACACATTCTTGTCGACAACTTTACAAACAAAATATCTACAAGTTGCACCTTCACTTCAGATGAAAATAATCATCACATTATAGGTGTAATGTAAAAACTTTAGTAGTTGAAATTGATGATTAAACAAATAAAAATAATGTATATTGGAGCTGTAAAGAGGTTTATTCTTTTCTATTACTTTCTTTCTTTCCTTAAGCATATAATTTCAACCAATTTATATACACATTTCACGTGGTTTAATACTTTAATTCATATTTTGTTAGTGGAACGTGACATTTTGTGTGTGAAATAAGTAAATTAACCTTATTTCTCAAGGTGTAAATAAATATATATTCCGATTTTCTTATACTTTTAACTTTTAATGTGATCCTGAATTTACTGATTTTTTTAAAAAAGTAAATACATAAACAGAAGAAGAATTGTATTTAGCATGCAACAAATGTACTCCATGTTTAATTTTTTGTAAGAGACAAAATAGCCAATGTTAGTAAGCATTATAATTGAAAATTATAGTCTGTTTGGTCAAACTTTTAAAAATAACTTATTTAAAAGCGTTTTTTTTCAAAAATATACTTTTGGTGGGAGATAGTTGGTAATTGGCCAATTAATAAATTTTAAAACAACTCTAAACAACAATTAGTGTTTGGACAAGTTTTTTTTAAAGTGTTTCTAAATTTGTTTGTTTTTCAAAGAATGTTTTTGGTAAAAAAATAATTTCTTAACTTCTGAAAATAGTTTATGTTACTCTCCAGTTGTCTTCGCTCAAAAGTTTAGTTAAACACCTCTTTTTTAAAAATAATAATAATAATAGTAGTAATAATAATAATAACAACAACAACAACAATATTATTAATAATAATAATAATAATAATAATAATAATAATAATAATAATAATAATAATAATAATAATAATAATAATAATAATAATAATAATAATAATAATAATAAGCACTGTTTGAAGGGAAAAAAAACATGTTTAACTGTTAGAAATTTAATTAAATTAATCGAATTGATGACATATTTGGAAAAAATTCCTCCGTTATTTAGTATGCAACAACTACCATGTTGCTCTCTCTAATCTATATATTAAGTGAACGTTTAGACTTTATTTTTTTCATATATATCATTCATTTATAAGGTTCTTAATTAATTTACATTTTTTAGTAGACTAATTTAAAAATAATCAAAAGGATAATAATAACAAGAAGTCTTTAATTTATGTTCTATTATTCCTCAATGTTTTTCTTTAAAAATATGTCATGCATAAATAATTTACGTAATATAGACTAGGGAGAATAATTTATTTATTTTAAAATATGGCATATCCTAACAGTTCACTTAATATAGACTAGGGGAGTAATTTTTAAGGAAAAAAACATAGCTCAACGATAGTTACGAAGATAGTTTGAAAAGGTAAGATAAAGGATTAATTAAAATGTTATAACAATGTAACTGTAACATCATTTATCACTTTTCACATGCTGATTATCTTTTATATAACCAATTTTTTCTTTCCACTTCATCATTCAAATTCACTTTTAAATTTTCATATTTCAATTTTTGTACCATTTAAAATTCAGAATATTTGGTGGATTGGGATATTTCCATGAACAAAATTACAACAATTGAATATAATTAAAGATGCATCGAGTAACTAACCAATATCAATATAATGTTACTGGGGTTGTGTGCTATTTTCATTTCCAACACATTCAACTTGCCAAGTTGCAATATTTTTTTCCTTTTCAAAAAAAGATAAAATAATTTAAAAGTAATTAGTATAATAATTAATTATTTAACGTCTCTCTTTAGTCTTTATACTTTTTTTGGTCACAGAAGATTAAACATCATTGGCTTCTTTCTTTGATGGACGTATTTAATTGATGTTTAATACTCTCTCCGTTTCTATTTATATGTCATCTCATTTAAGATTTCATGTCACTTAAGAAATTAGGTAAATTTATCATGTACCATTATTTAATGTTCGGTTGAAATCAAATTTTCAATAAATGAATATAAATTAATTTAGGCTATTTTGATTAACTAATTTGATCAATGAACATGAATTAATTACTATTTAGTTTTCTTATATTGGTTAAATTCATACTTTCAAGACTAATAACTCTCAAAGGTAAAATAGGAAAAATAATGTTATTTATGTATTGATTTTGTGAAATGACAAGTATTAAGGAACGTCTATTTTTAACAAGGACGACATGTAAATAGGAATGGAGAGAATATGAACAAGAATCCATTTTATTTTAATTAAGAAGCGTATTAATTTAGTAGATGTTTAATATGAACAAGAATTCATTTTTTGTGGAAGTTTAATTAGTATGAACAGAAAATCATTTTATCACGAGCTATGGGTTATAATTTTAAACCAAAAGAAAGATTTTTTTTTAAAATAAATAAATAAAAGTGAATATAAATGTCATATATATTTTTGGCTTATTTTCTAGCTTTTACATCACAAAGAGAGTGAGATCACGATTCATACTACTTGGCATTGTACGGAGCGAAACAAGACCTTAATTATAACGTAAATATTAAACTAATAAAACGTAAATGTCCCTTCGGGGACATCCGATAAAATTGGAACGATATAGAGAAGATTAGCATGGCCCCTGCACAAGGATGACACGCACAAATCGAGAAATGGTCCAAATTTTTAATGGCAACGGAATTTTTTTAATACATATTTAACTTTTAATTAAAAAATAAAACGTAAATACTTTAACGGAGCTTTGAGGTGGTAGCTCTAATATTTATCATTTTTTTTTATTTCCCATCCGATGTCTAATATCCATATTAGAACCCGACTATTATTTTCGTTTATTTGAACGTACATACGTAATCCGTACAAGGCATTTGTAGCCACTTTATGTGCTCAACTTTCAATTCAGCAAAGGTGAAGCTAGGTGGGGGTTTGTGGGTTTGACGAATTCAGTAGCTTTTTCGTAAACCTTGTATTTTTACTAGAAAATTAATTAAATATTTATGTATATTAATCTGTGAACCCCTAACAATATTAATGAATGATTCTGAAGGAAATTTAGAACCCCAAACTCTTGATCTTGGCTCCGTCTTTGTTCAATTGTATGGAGAATGCCAGTTTTAGATTGAGACAAAATGTATAGTCAGAAATATTGCAGAACCATATATTGCCTACCTTAAAGTTGGTTGGTACAGAGTACACCCATTTCTATTTTTCATTTTCAACCATGCATGTGTTTAATAACCTATTCTTTCTTTTATTCCCCCTATTTAGTATATCTAAGGTTGCTCTTTTAAGTAGATATGAAGGGTTTTTCTATTATTATTATTATTATTATTATTATTAGGATGAGATAAATAAAAGGTAATCCCAATAAATTGAAATATCTCATTGTATATATGAAATAGCTTATATTCCTTTATTGTAATATAAATAATAGGATAAATAATTTCCAAATTAGCTAATACATCTGATTAAATGTAAAATGAATGTAATATATCCTAATATTATTAATTCTTATTTCTCGTACCAAAGAACTCTTGAGGATTGTATTTTTGGGTGGGGATATATATGTTACAGACGATACACTCTATTTCTTGAAGGAATTATTGAGATGTGCTCATCCATATAGTGAAATTATCACTACTAATGGTGGAATCAAAATTTAAAATTTATAAATTGATAATGCATTGAATTTAGTATTATTTAAATTTTATGAGTTTGGGATGCAACTGAACATGTGTGAGATTAGTTGAAATTTTGCTATTTATATATATATACATAAATAATAAATTTTCTATCTACTCACCAAACGACATATAAATAATTTATTTCTTATCTAGACACCTAAAAATCCGTCAAGGCAGCAAGATCTTTAATCGAAGACCCAATGGCGGTGTAATGAAAGATTCTGAAGGCAAATGGGTAGTAGCAATAAAATTCCTTAATTTGATAATGGAATTTGAAATCGGTAGACATTTGTGTGTGCATTATGTAAAACCTTATTCCTAATTAACAACGCATTGTCGGCAAAAAAATTCTGATTTTTGACTTCTTAAAGGTGACAATAGAATTATTTGTCTAAATATACATAGTACATCTGACAAATTCAGGAATCTAAAAAAAGAATTACTAATATTTTATTAATCCTAGTTAGTACTCGTATTCGATAATTACAAAGTTTAAAGTAAAAGACAAAGGCTAAAGATGATTACTAAAAGAGAGTTTGAAAAGGCCAGCCAATTAATTTGGGGTTTATGAAATGTTAATTTGTCTTTATCTTCTTGATTTCTAGTTTCAAAGGTACAACGACAATTAATTAGGATTATTAAAACGAAGGTAATCACTCATCTTCACGTGATTACTCACATGATTAAGCGTTGACCTTATATCAATTAATTATCCAAATTCTTGTTTCTTTTCTTACCACTTTTTATCATTCCAAATTCACCTACTTTATTAGAGTCACCCTAGCCCTAACGTTGAAACAAGTTTAGTTTTACTCACTTATATCAAGTCACATATACAATTAAACTATTACAACATTTTTTTTTATATATAAATGTCCATAAAAGGTTACATGTCAAAATATAATTGAAAGTCATGTAAAAATACCTTACACTATAGTATAAGTATGTGTTAAATCCAAGTTAATAAAAGACTAATTCCTAGGACTCGTTTGATAGCTATAAGAATAGTACTGAATAAAATATAGTAATAGTGAGACTAATAATGTTGAAATTATTTTTTATCGATTGTTTGATTTGTCGTATTAAATGAATAGGGTGTACCAGCTAGCATACTAATAAATAATAATACTAAAAAAGATGTATTGTAATATGAATATCATCTCGTATTGTTTATATATAATTCACTATATATAAGAATAGTACCGAATATGATGTGTAACTAATATAGATTGAAAATGCTAGCAAACAAACAATTAAATAACATCAAAGCTAATACATTATTATATATGCATTATTTTCTCTAATATCCCTATAAAACACTACCTACATAACTCACTACATAGATTTAAGAAATACATGATAATATGCATGGTGTACAAGAATACTTAACATTTGACCTTCTAAAGCAAGATTAAAGTATCCTCCTAAATAAACATTGAAATCAAAATTGATAGTACGTAGATGATTAATTAAAGTAGTCAAACATTGGATAAATGTAGGAAAATACAACACTATTGACTATATACAAACATTTCAAAAGACTTGAACATTTGCCCTAGTAAATTTCTTGACCATTTCTAAGTAGTCAAGTTGGAAAAAAAATGCATAATATAACAGCACCAAATTCCAAATAAAATTTCAAACAATTATAAAAATAAAAGAAATAAACTTGTTAGTACATAAAATCTATTTTCTAAAATTCTAAATTGAGAAAAAAAATAACAAATATCATGATATGAGAGGACTTCCACTTGAACTAGAAACCACAATTTGCCACACTTTAATTTCTCCGTCAAAGCTTCCACTAAACAACTTAACACCACCATTAGCTACACCGCTTTCCGCCGCCACTGCCGGCGCAGCCACCAATGACCTCACCGGTGTCCGATGTCCATCAAGTACCGTTAAACAACAGAACTGTCCCTGATTCCCACGTGTCCAAATCCTCACCGTTCGATCCGCCGATCCACTAAACAACAAATCAGAAACGTTGATCAAACACAGAATCGCTTTCGTATGACCTCTCAATGCACCAGTAACCACCATGTAATTCGCACTGTCTTCTCTTTCCCACACCAAAATCGACCGGTCACAGGCGCCGGAAAACAACACAGACTCATCGGAGCTTAACGCCAATGCATTCACCGCCGATTTATGCTTCTCCAACGTTGCAATTAACCCGATTTTACCTTTCTTCTCTGCATACGGTTTCCCCCAAACCCGAATCCGTTTATCAGCAGAACCTGTAAAAACTGTTCCGTCCTTCCCTACAACAACAGCATTAATCGCATCATCATGAGCTTTAATCGATTCAATACACCGTAATTTCGAACCTCCCCAAATTTTCAAACACCGATCCCACGAAACAGAGCACATCAA
>JAJOOR010018618.1:0-21480 GCA_036250505.1 Solanum acaule
AATATTTGAGAGAGGGAATGATTTTGGAAATTCTAAGAGGAGTGACTTAAATGAAAGGAATAGGGTCATAAAAAGGTCTTATAGTTTCTAGGAAAGGAAAATAATAGCATAGGGTCAATTTTGGAAAAGGACTAAGGACCCATAAATTCTTGACTTAAAAATTGTGCCCCTTCCCGTCATAGTGCGCCCTTTGCAGCCTGACAGTGCTTCATATTTCGGGCATAACTTTTTACTCCAAGGTTGGAATTGGGCAAACTCGGTGGCGTTGGAAAGAGGACTCAAAGACCTTTCATAGGATAGGTAATGGCCCACCTAATTCGTTTTGAGTTAAAAGATATGACCATTTAAAGTTGACCCTTACAACTCACTAGTTCAAATGACTAGTTTTCGGACGTCACTATCATTTCTCATCATTTCATCAAGTTCTCAACTTCAAACTCACATGTGAGGCTCTAGTTTCACTAGTTCGTTTTTAGGGTCGTTACACTATCTAAGGTTTTAGAAACCCTAGGTCTAAGCAAGATATGGGAATCAATAATCTGACTGAATTCTAGGAACCTAGTGGATGGAAGGAATATACCAGTGAAATCCCACATACTTGGTGATGAATTTCATGGAGAATTCTTTCGATTTTGGGGCTGGAATTGAAGAAAACTTGTTGCGTTCTTAGAGGGGTTTGAGTCGGCTCTTTCTTCTATTTTCCTCTTCTTGAACTCCTCTAAAAACCCTAAGCATTTTTTAGGAATAAATAAAACTGATTCTAATCAATTTAGACTCCTAAAACCTTACTAAATCATTTAAATCCGATTGGGTTAGGAAAGGACCAAAATACCCCTCATATTTCAGGTAACTTTCCTTATTTGTACAAGCCGACTTCAAACAAGTATATCTCTCTCATACAATTTCTAAAATTAGCAAACTTGGCGGCGTTGGAAAGAGGATTCCAAGTCCTTTAATTTGATATCTTATTGGTCTCCTAACTTATTATGTGCTAAAAGTTATGGTTGTTTGAAGTTGACCTAAAACTTTAAAAGAACTTAGGAATGACCTGAATGAACTCTTTTCTATAACCCTATGCGTATTTGGATTTATGAAAACTAACCCAAATCAGATTTGTCCACAAAATATTACTAAAATTCATTTTAAGCTGATTGGGTAAGGAAAAGACCAAAATACCCTTCATCTTTTCGGGTAACTGGACAACCTGACTTCAAATGGACATATCTCCCTCATACGAGCTCAAAAATTAGCAAACTCGGTGGCATTGGAAAGAGGATTCCAAGACCTTTCATTTGATATTGTATGAGACACCTAAATCATTATGTACTGAAAGTTATGGTCGTTTGAAGTTGATCCAAAACTCATACTTAGCATTACTTGCCAAAATTTCCAAATTTACTCTTTCCAAAAATAGTTTCTCTCTAATTCAAGTTCTTTCTAAGGCAGGATGTTACAGGGATACATTTAGTGATCTTAACATTTAAGAAAATTTTAAATTCCTCGGTAAAATACTACTCACAACGAAGGATGGTTCGAGTCTTAGCTCAAAAAAATTCTGGGGTGTTACAATATCTCCCCCTTGGGAACATTCGTCCTCGAATGAAGTCTAAACAAGCTGAGTATGGAGGGAAGGAGCTGCAATTCCTACCACTAAGTACTAGAAATTGATATATGACTGAACTGAGTTCCAAGAACATGCAAATATGCTGAAAATGCAAGAACAACTGAAGGAAGAAGGTACTAAGACTGAATTTACGAACGAGTAAACTGAAAGACTGGAGAGAAAACTATTATCTCAAGCTTAAATGAAATTGGAAGGAAAGAGGTGAGGATACTTGGCCTTCATGGTTGCTTCTGCTTCCCAACTAGCTCCCTCTACGGACTGACTCCTCCAAGTTTGACAAATCTCATCACCCCCTTCATAGGTGATACTTTCAGGAAAACCAAAGCATCTATCTCAAACTCTAAGTTCCTTGTCCTTACATCTGCATAGGACTTCTATCTTAAGTCTATTTATGATGAGCTAAACATTTTCCATAGCTTCATGAACCGAATCTGTCCCACTCAAGGCTGCTTCACCTACTCATTTACCTTAGGAACACATAAGCGACCCTCTCCCCTTGGGATAAAACCTCTAATTTCTATTGATGAACTACACCTTCCAACTGAAGCAGTATAGGATCACTATTCTTTATCCTCCACTACCAATGAAGATTCTGATCTATTCTGGATTATCACACCACCATCTGATGTATCTGTAAGACTAACTCCTAAGCGAACAAGCCGATGAACATCTTTTACTAATTCCTTCTTTTCTTCCTCAACATGTGCTACACTACTCTTTAGAGATCATCTTTATGGCCTTAAGGTAAGAGATAAATCGACCTATGGGCACTGAACTATACTCTTCTATTCTAAGACAGGCTCGTTGGAAACTAATACTGAACTATCCTAGTTCTACAATTCGACTGAGGCATAACAGGAATGTAACCAATCCATGCCTAGAATGATATTGAAATCTACCATTATTATTGGTAGGAACTGGAACCTGCTCATTGTTCTAGTTAGTCATACTCTGAGCCAAAAGCTGAATTGCATTCCGAAACTCCGCAATCAAAACCTCATGGTCTGAGACTGGAGGAACTGCCTTAGCATTGTGTGCATTAGCATTCTTTGGGTAAGCTCTACGAGAAGGCATGATCTTAAGCCATAACGACGGATTAGAATGTGAAAATTGGATCATACCTCACTCACGATAAGAGTAGCAAAGAGTGTGAAGTTTTCTTAAAACACTTCGTAGCCTCCTTCTCATTAGATGTGGTGCACTTCACACCCATGAAAGAGAGTCTACTTAGTGCGGCTTTCAGACATCCTAGGACTCTTAAAACTAATGCTCTGATACCAAGTTTGTAACACCCCGAGGCTACCCCCTGGTGTAAACACGGGACCTAGGACCACGAGTGACCCCAAGCTAACCCTGATCTGGCATATCATAAGCAAACTGAACATATCTATGAAAAAATGAACTAATGTGGAAGCTAAATCATGCTATAACTGAATGATGGGGAATACTCAATACAGGTCTGAATATATAAAATATACTAAGAGTTTAGTGATACTGAAAAATCACTCAAAAACTAACGATAAATCTAATACTATGTGTGAAAAAAGCCTCTAACTGGCTAGAGTTACTAGGACATGTCCCCATCTAACCTTAGCGAAACTAACACTAAAATGAAAAACTAAATCTAAATACATGTCTATTGTCCTCGAAGTATGAGGACTCACCACTGAAGCTTCTGAATGTGGATCAGGAATCGATCTACGCGTGATCTGAATGCTGAGGACCTGACCTAAATCATGAAAAGATGTAGCACAGAGTATGCGTCAGTACTTGGAAGGTACTGAGCATGCATGATAAGATAAAAGTTGAACAAAGCATAACTGAGTAATGATATAATTTGAACATAATGGAAATACTAAAATATACTTAAAAGGAATGCACTGGATGCAATGACCAAGTACTTAACATGCTGAGATTGAATACTGAAGTATAATTGAAAACCTGGTCAAATGCACTAGAGTCTGACTGTGGGAGCTACTATTAACCGACATAAAACCACGTGAGCTAAACGTGGAGTCCGATGTATACTCCCCATCGAGAGGACCCAATATACCTTTCAAGGGGTATAAAGGCATGACTCTTCGATGTATACGCCCCATCGAGAGGACCCAATATACCTTGCCAAGGGTATAAAGGCATGACTTTTCAATGTTTACGCCCCATCGAGAGGACCCAATATATCTTGCCAGGGGTATAAAGGCATGAATGGCGTGATTACTAAATTTGATGCCCAACAGAGGGGACTTATAAACCTATGGGAGCACGTAGTTCTGGGATTATGAGGGTACGTTGAACCTTAGTCCAACTCGGTGTTAAGCCTACTCCCAACTGAATAAGTGTGTGACACATTATGACTGAAATACTGAATAGCTCAAAATACTGATATGCAAATCTGATAATGTAACAATTATATATTGATAATGTGACATTTGAAAACTGAAGCATGTATATCTGTTTAACTGACCTAGCATGTGTAATTCATGAACTAAGAGAATCTACACAACTAGGGTTCTGAAATTCATGCAAAGAACTAAGCAACGATTCCATGAAAACATGGTAATCTGATTAGGAATACTCTAACAGCTAAATCACAACTACTATCTAAGGTTTTAGAAACCCTAGGTCTAAGCAAGATATAGGAATCAAGAATCTGACTAAATTATATAGACCTAGTGGACGAAAGGAATCCACCAGTGAAATCCCACATACCTGGTGACGAATTCCACAGAGAAATCTTTTGATTTTGGGGTTGGAACTGAAGAAAACTTGTTGCCTTCTTGGAGGGGTTTGAGTCGCCTCTTTCTCCTCTTTTCCTCTTCTTGAATTCCTCTAAAAACCCTAAGCGTATTTTAGGAATAACTAAAACTGAATCTAATCAGTTTAAACTCCTAAAACCTTACTAAAAACGTTTAAATTTGATTGGGTAAGGAAAGGACCAATATACCCCTCATATTTTCAGGTAACTTTCCTTATTTGTACAGGCCGACTTCAAACAGGCATATCTACCTCATACAGGCTTGAAAATTAGCAAACTAGGCAGCGTTGGAAAGAGGATTCCAAGACCTTTCATTTGATATCTTATGGGTCTCCTAACTCATCATGTGCTAAAAGTTATGGTTATTTGAAATTGACCCAAAACTTTAAAAGAACTTAAGAATGACTTGAATGAACTCTATTCTAAAACCCTAAGCGTATTTTGATTTATGAAAACTGACCCAAATCAGATTTTTCCACCAAATATTACTAAAATTCGTTTTAAGCTGATTAGGTAAGGAAAAGACCAAAATACCCTTCATATTTTCGTGTAACTTTCCTTAACTGGACAACCTGACTTCAAACGGGCATATCTCCCTCATACGAGCTCAAAAATTAGCAAACTCAGTAGAGTTGGAAAAAGGATTCCAAGACCTTTCATTTGATATCTTATGAACCACCTAAATCATCATGTACTCATACTTAGCACAACTTGCCAAAATTTCCAAATTTACTCTTTCCAAAAATAGTTTCTCTCTAATTCTAGTTCTTTCTAAGGTGGGATGTTACAGGGATACATCTAGTGACGTTAACACTTCAGAAAATTTTAAATTCCTCGGCAAAATCCTATTCACAACGAAGGATGGTTCGAGTCTTAGCTCAAAAAATTTCTGGGGTGTTACACTGATAGCTCCCTCGAGTCATGTTTGATCAACTTTTGAGGTTAGATTGGAAACCAGATCGAAAAGTTGAGATTTTTTTGAAGTATTGGAAGCTTTTAAGTTGAAATGTTTTACTTTAGTGAACATTTGGAGTTGAGTCTCAGAATGGAATTTTGTTAGTTGCATCAATTCCATAACGTGATTTTTGGTTTAGATGTACTGTTGGTTTGGGTCTCAAGGCTTTTCGTTTAAATTTGAGCCATTAGACAGATGCGAGAAAAGTTAAGGCTAAAATTTAACTTAAGTCGACGTTTGAGGTTAGAAAGGACATTTTCGAGTTTTGATGATTCCTCTAAGTCTTATTGGTGATATTTGGTCTAATTAAAGGTTTAGTTTAGTTCCTGAAGCTTTTGGATGAATTTCATGTCCTTATTTAGAAATTTAGAGATTCTTAAGTTAAAGTTCACTTTAGTCAACATCGGGTTAAGGTGACCTTGTTTGGGAGTTTTGTTGATTTCATTGAGTCCAAATATCATTTTCAAGCTAGTAGCATATTTGGTTTGTGTTCCGGAGGTTCCGGATGAGTTTTGGGTGAGTTTCTAAGCTTTCTAGGTCCTATGGCGTTGTTTTAGCAATTTGTGTCAACTAAAAGGTTCGTTATTAGTTTTAAAGATCAAAAAAATATTCTGAAATTTCTGAAAGTTTGATCATAAAGTATAGGATTAATCTTCAAATGTTGGTGCATTTTCGCTAAAACGATATTGAACTTTTATCGCGATATATGAAATAATTATTTATTGAGGAGAAATAATATAATTTGGCTGGACAAACGAACACAAAATTGAGTTTGGGTTGAACATACAAGTTCATATCATTATTTAAGACATTTATGGAAAATAATTGGGTCATTTCACTATCGTATGAGGAAGTTACGACTCTTTTAGTGAAAATTTTAAGTTACTAGTTTCAGGTGTAAATATTGTTGTTCATGTATTTAAAATTTCAAACTCTGTTCATTTGGTATTTTGAGCATATTGAGAGTTCTAGAGCTCATAATGGAATGATTCATGCGTCATACTTCTAGGTTTAATATAGGGGTTAGTATCCAATCCTCATTTAGGCTTTCTCTCATTGATTTTCTTTCCTTATCTGTTAAGTTCTTGGGGAAAACTGAGGTTTTGTCGATTTGAATTTAGTTTTCTATGAAAAATGTATATTTATGATCCTTATGTTATGGATAAACTGATTTTTGGCATTAATATAGCTTGTTGATTCATCAATTATTTTCTTCATATTAACCGCGTATAAGCATGAGAATTTGAGCTTTTCCCGTAAAAGTTAAAGTTTGATAAATTGAGTATTTCAAGGTTTGACTCCATTTTGGAATAAAATTTCATATTTGAACTTCCCTAAGCATCAATAAGATATTTTCAAGAAATATTTTAAATTTGAGTCGGGATTTCAAACCCGAGTATTGGGGGTTTTCCTCATGAACTTGTGTTTTAAGTAAATTAGAGCTTTGACCATGATTTCAACTCGTCTTTCTTTACGATTTCACTTGTGGGTTTCAAAACCTTTGGGTATTATGATTTTCTATAAAAAAAAAATCTAGATTTATCCTTGGCGCTCAAAATTGACATTTTGGATTGTTTCGAACCTGATATTTAAAATCAGCATTATGGGTGTCATCGTTCATATTTTCTTATTGGTATTCTATATTTGATTATTTGGTGTAGATTATGTGGATGCACGTGAAGGAAATGCTCAAGTTTCGATTTGATTTCTCCCCATTAAGGCAAGTGGACCTCTTGAACCTTCTATAAGTGTATTAAACCTTGTATTCCTTGTTGTGTAAATGGGAGTAATGAAAATTGATGAAAGGATTAGTAATATTCTTGTCACGCCCCGAGGCTATCCCCTGGACGTAAACACGGGACCTAGGATCACGAGTGACTCCAAGTTAACCCTGAGCTGGCATATTATAAGCATACGAAAAAATTACTGAATAAATATACTATGCAGAAGCTTAAACAGTGATAACTAAAAGTTGGGAATACCCAATAATGATTTGAATATATAAAAGACTATGATCAGTTTAATAACAACTGGATGATCAAACTCAAAACTAAAACTGAATCTAGTACTATGTCTGAAAAAGCCTCTAACTGACTAAAGTTGCTGGGACATGCCTCCAGCTAACTCTAGCAAAACTGAAAAACTGAATAAAAAGACTAAAGTGTAAAGCATGTCCAAGTATGACTTTTATTTATTCACATAGGAAAGGAAAAAGACTCGAAAACCAACAATAAACTCGATTTTCTAAGTCAATTTTCTTCTTAAACCCCGACTGATTAACTAACAAAAGGAAAACGAAATGCATCTCATCTTAGTAAGACCAATTGCCATAGGCCAAGACAGAGAGGATGAAAGAAAGACATAGGAATCTCCATATGACTTTCTGAGATAATAACTATTAGTTGAGTGACCATTTGAGAAATCAACTCATTACATTGGAAATGTTTGTAGCTAGAGCTGGTTTAACCCCATCTTTTGGATGATGTATTTGACAGGTAACTTATCCATACATGATGGAATTTTTTGAGTGCCTTGGAGTTGATATGGAGACCTATCATATGTCATTCTCAGTGAGCTTAGACCAAGGCCATGGTTGCGAATGGGGTACTCGAAAGGGATTCTCTAGTTTGTTTGCACAGAAGAAGAATCTCTTGAATCCATATTTTTTGCAAATGATTAGAGAAATCATCAGATTCAAGCAGGATGTCATAAGGTACTGATCGATAACTTATCTTTATACATGTCACTTCTTATTAGTAATCAATTCCATGAATGAGTTCATTACTAAAATAATCACTCAACTATTTCAAACCATCTAGTAAATTCATGTTTCTTTTGTTTGTAATAGAAAAATCACTTAATTATGTCTGTAGCACGCACTCAGAAGGTCACTCAATTATTTCCCCTTTTTTACTTTACTAGTTTTGAGCATGTATGTCCCATCTTAATTTGTGTAGACTCATTCAAAAGATATATCTACATTCTATGAAACACATTAGTAATAGAAAATGTAACAATCAAAATTACAAGTTCATGTTGTAGAATAGTCTAGGTATTTTGAGCTAATGAAGTTTATTTCATCATGAATATGTTTACATTGCAGTTACCTTGAAGAAGTTGACAATAATCCTGACATTGATCGCAATGAAACGTTAGGGCAATTTATTAAGTCACATGGCTATTCAGAGTTATTTCAGAAGGCTTATCTGGTGACACTGCTGTTTTTCGTATTTATTTATTTGATGTCCATACTTGTATAATGGCCTTTTTGTTCTTTCAACAAACTGTTCTTGCTCATGTTTGACAGATTCCAATATGTGCTTCAATCTGGTCCTGTCCCTTAGCAGAAGTATTGAGCTTTTCTGCTTACTACATTCTTTTATTCTTCCGCAACCACCATCTTCTGCAGGTTTTTCCCTCTTATCCACTGTTCAATTACTGTACTTCGTGTGTTGCATACAAGAGACTGAATTTGAATGCTTACATATATCATTGTATTGTCCTTGTGCCTAAGGATGCTTTTGTTTCTTTCTTTGCAGATCTTTGATCTCCCTCATGAATTGCTCACTGTAAGTTGGCGATCACAGACATATGTAAATAAGGTGATTTTTCATTCATAGATACCACAATGTTTTTATTGTTTCCCTGAGGAAAACTTCAGGCAATTTACCAATTTTCACTTTCTTGTATGATTTGTTAAGCATGTATCATTTTTTAGAGTACTGATTTGATGCAGGTTAAGGAAGAGCTGGAGAAGAGAGGTTGCCAAATAAGAACTGGTTGTGAAGTAAATTCTGTATCGACAAATGAAGAAGGTGTAACTTGGTTTATATGTGGCTTCTTGCAAGAGTTTTTTGTGGTGTTTCTTCACTTAATGCATAAACATGCACTCAAACTTGGCCTCAGCTGACAAGTAATCACTCCAACTTTGAGTATGCACATCTAGACAACTCAACTTGGTCTCAACTGACAACTAAACCTTCCACCTCGTCTCCACTGTGTCTCGTGGACACCCGACACTGATGTGACACATAAATTTTAGAGGTGTCAAGATGATCATTTGTAAGTTGAAGTATTCAACTAACACAATAGAGACGGGTTGAGGTGTCTAGATGTGCATACTCAAAGTTGGAGTGCTTACTTGTCAGCTGAGGCCAATTTTGAGTGTATGTTGGTGCATCATGCCTCGTACCTTTTATCATAATTGTAGAAAGGGATATATCTGTTGTAATAAAAAGACAATAGTTGATCTGACTGAAGATCAAACCATTAGGTTGACTAGGTTATCTTTGCTTCTAGCCTATTAATTTGTATAAGAACAGGTGCTTCTTAGTTTATACTTCATTTTATGATATTTTTTCAAGTGACAGTGGTCTAGGTAGAGTTTAATTTGGTGCTTGGTACTTAAAGAAAAGGCTTCAATCAATATTGTGTTGCCATCACATAGCTACGAGCTACTCGTGATTCTAAAGTGTAAAAGAAAAACCCCTTGCAGGTTGTACCATAGCTTGCACTGATGGTGCCACAGAAGTATATGACGGATGCATAATCGCTGCACATGCTCCAGATACTCTGAAAATGTTAGGCAAAGAGGCAACATATGATGAAACAAGAATACTGGGTGCTTTTCAGTACATCTATAGGTACTTCCCTCTCCATTATCTGATCACCTTGGCTTGATTTTCTCTTTCATTTTACTTCTCCTGCTGCCTGGTTTGAAAGAAGTGAGTTGGTGGACTGAACCGTAGTCATATTGCAAAATTCATTTCTCTTCCTCTATGACAGTGATATTTTTCTTCATCGTGACAAAACATTCCTGCCTCGCAATCCGGCAGCATGGAGTGCTTGTAACTTTCTTGGAACCATGAATGATAGATCATGTGTCACATATTCCCTCAATATAATGCAGGTGTGTTACTCAATTCAATTATTTAGGAGCCTAGCAGAAGAAGATGTTCTTTAGTGGGCAGTGTTTCCTCTTGTAACTGCTCTCTTAATTTATGAGCTATCTAAACTTACAGAATCTTGGTGACTCAAACCTGCCTTATCTCGTAACCCTCGATCCTCCTCGCGAACCAGAACATATGTTGCTTAAATGGACAACAAGCCACCTAGTCCCCTCAGTTGCTGCATCAAAAGCATCAAATGAGCTACATCAAATCCAAGGGAAGAGAGGAATATGGTTTTGTGGAACATATCAAGGTATGAATCTCTTTTTACGGAGAGTTGCTTCAAGATAGATTTTCCTTTGTAACCTGCATAGTTTGCCTTTTTTTTGTTTTCCTTCCATTTCTGCTCGATGCCAGTGAATGAGCACAACAACCTAGTGTCTAGGTTTATTCATGCCATTTTTTCCACATAAGGTTAACAGAAAGTTACTGGTAACACTTGTAGCTTGAGTTGTTCTGACTTTAGTCTTTGCTTCACACAGACTTTATTTTCCTCTTTGTGTTCACTGTTTATTGACATATGTTTATTGCAATACTTTCAGGCTACGGTTTCCATGAGGATGGACTAAAGGTAGTACTACTTCTAATAAAAGCTCAACAGATTTTAACTTGAAGGATGACCTTACTCTGAAAACATTTTGTTGTCCCTTTAGTCTCATTTAGATGATTGTCTACCTTTTGGTCCTCCGCAGGCGGGTATGGCTGCTGCAGATGGCATGCTTAGAAGGAATTGTCGTATTCTGGACAATCCCAATCACATGGTGCCAACCTGGACTGAAACAGGAGCACGCCTCCTCGTTACTAGATTTCTCAAAAGTTTCATTGAAACTGGATGCATAATGTGAGTGATGATAGTTTCACATTGTATTGATTTAATCCAATTAGTGGCAGATACAAACCAACAAGTTGTTCATTTACTACATTTATGATCTTTGCTATTTGACTGGTAGAAAATAGCAAGTCGAAAACCATGTCGCAGAACAAATCACGAGTGAATCACAATTTATTATGCTTTTAGTTTTATATTATTCCTTCAATTATACATAGCTTCAGAATGGTCTTAATTATTCATGCGAATATTACTCGGAGATTTCTAAGTTTTTTCTTTCTAATAGTTGATATCTGTATAATAACTTTATATATTTCTATATACAGCTTGTTGGAAGAAGGAGGTACAATTTTCACTTTCCAAGGAACAGATAGGAAATGCTCTCTCAAAGTTTTGCTTAGAATCCATAGTACACAGTTTTACTGGAAGGTAAATTTAAATTTTCTTATGCCGCCCCCTACAAGTTATCGATCGATAAAACTTAAAAAGTTTCTCAATCTAGACAAATTCTGTGACATAGATAATCTCTTACAGGTTGCAACTCAAGCTGACCTAGGCCTTGCTGATGCCTTTATTCATGGGGATTTCTCTTTTGTTGATAAGAATGAAGGTCTTCTTAATCTTCTCATGGTGAGGAAATGACTCGATATCTTCGTTAATAGTTTTTAGTACTTATCTTTCTGAATTCCTTTACAGATATTTGTTGCCAACAGAGATATGAAAGCATCTGTTAAAAGGTCAAGCAAGAAAAGGTAATAGTTTACTGACCTGAAATAAATAAATATAAACTTCTGTTATTCTCATGTTAAAAGTTATTCTCATTTTGCATGGCTCTAGAGGTTGGTGGACACCATTGCTTTTTACAGCAGCACTGTCATCTGCAAAATATTTCATTCAACACGTTTCAAATCATAACACTCTGACTCAGGCTCGTCGGAATATTTCTCGCCATTATGACCTGGTAATTAACTTGCATATTATATCATGACCCCAAGTATGTAGGGGATGTCAAGCCCCGGGGCTTTAGTCTAGTAGAAAGAGCACAACCCATGATGTGTGGGTTAGGCCTGCTGCAGACAAAAGCCTGATATTGGTCCTAGGGGATTTCTCGATTATAAAAAAAGGCATAGTACATATAGATAGACACCTTAATTTGATGACCAAGCTGGCAATAAGCACTCAAACTCTGAGAGTGCACATCTAGACACCTTAACTCGTCCCCACTGTGTTGCGTGGCACCTGACACCGATGTGACAGATAAATTTTGGAGGTGTCTAAATGATCATTTTGTAAGTTGGAGTACTGTTTAACTGATACAGTGGAGACGACTTGAGGTGTCTAGATGTGCATTCTCAAAGTTGAAGTGTTAAGTTGTCAGTTGAGGCCAAATTAAGGTGTCTATCCATGAACTATGCGCATGTAAGGGATGTCAAAGATCACTAGTGAAATGAAATTCTCAAACCTGCGCATATTTGTTTTCAGAGTAATGAACTCTTCTCACTCTTTCTAGATGAGACAATGACATACTCATGTGCAATATTCAAGGTTAGCTTTCAAATTTAGATATTTGCTACACTTCCTTTTCTCTAATCTCATTCCGTGGTGATCTAGTTTCTTATATTTTCTAGAGTGAGGATGAAGACCTGAAAGATGCGCAGCTGAGAAAGATTCATCGTCTCATTAGTAAGGTAAGTTATCAACTAAGTAAGAATCCCTCCCATTTCTACACAAATTTCAGGCATAATTTGATTTTGCTTCTATTCTGTTTAGGCAAAGGTTAGCGCAGAACATCACATTTTAGAGATTGGATTTGGTTGGGGAAGTTTGGCTATGGAAGTTGTCAAGCAAACAGGATGTAAATATACTGGAATAACTCTCTCGGAGCAGCAACTGGAGTATGCACAGTTGAGCGTTGAGCAATCAGGCCTTCAGGTATAGTACATACACGAATTGCCATTTTTTATGTTGGCTTCCAACCTACTGCACCCTCCTCCTTTATCTGAGCTTGGGACCGGCAATATGAGCAAAGCTCACACAGTCGGAGTTAGTACTTAGTACTTACAATGTCTATAGAAGCTCAAAATTTTTCGAGTTTGGAATTTATTTGTACTTGTAAGATAAACAGGAGAACACTATATAACACTTGAAGCCAAAATTTGGCAATTTCAAAGCTAGCGTTATGTATTAAAATTTTAATTCAATGAAACTTTTCCGCAGGATCAAATAACATTTCTCCTATGTGACTATCGCCAAATCCCAAATAAGGACAAATATGACAGGATTATATCATGGTGAGCTTTTATCCATCTCTGTCTGAATATATTGTATTACCTATTGCATATCGAGCCAATATTACAATCGTACTAATTATCATTTTCAGTGGGATGTTAGAACATGTTGGTCATGATTTCATAGGGGAATTCTTTACTTGCTGTGACTCTGCATTGGCAGAAGATGGACTTCTAGTCCTGCAGGTAATTAATGCACATTCAAATTTTTTCCTTTAATTTTTATCACTTTTCACAAGCTGTGTTGGCTTCCCTTAGTTCATTTCAATACCAGACGAGAGGTATGAAGAATACAGGCAGAGCTCAGACTTCATAAAAGAGTATATATTCCCAGGTGGATGCTTGCCCGCACTAAGTCGAGTGACATCAGCCATGGCTGCTGCATCCAGACTATGGTAACAAACAGTTTATTTTGTGATTTTGCACTAGTTAGCGCGCTTGTCACACTTTCAAAACCATTTCTTTTTTAAAATCATTTATCAAATGATATGAATGCAGTGTCGAGCACCTGGAGGAGATAGGAATTCATTACTACCAGACACTAAGATGTTGGCAAGAAAACTTCCTGAAAAACAAAAGGTAACTATACCTATATGAATCCACGAGTTAAAACCGTTTCTTTCATGAATCATTTCTAGCTTTGATCAGATACTTGAACATTGTTAACTGTATTGTCACTAGTCAAATTCGTTCTTTGGGATTCGATGACAAGTTCATCAGGACATGGGAGTACTACTTTGACTATTGTGCTGCTGGATTCAAAACGTGCACGATAGGAGATTATCAGGTATATACATATGGTGATAAATCTTTGAAAATATTTTATTGTTTGTTTGGACAATAATGTTGATTACCTAATTTTCCCAATGTTCGAAAGATAAATATTGATGACATATAACCTCCTCTCGATCTGCTCTGATATCACGTTGAATTATGTGAACTACTTCATTTAAAAGAATGTTGTTTTTATGTTTGTAGATTGTATTTTCAAGGCCAGGCAATGTTGCAGTTTTTGGTGATCCTTACAATTACTCCCCTTCAGCTTATTATAGAGTTTAATTTCTCTTTGTTTTGGAATAATTTGGAACTTTGTCTTATAAATTAATTCCTCAAAACAGCAATAAAAATCAAATTGTGATTCTCTCTTATTGTATTCTGAGGACTTTTCCCATTCTTGCGTTAGGTTTTATTATATTTTTTCTAATTTACGCTAAAACCACATGAAGACTTTTGGGAGATTTGGTTTGTAATTCTTTATAAATTTGTTTTAGTTTTATGTTTGCTTTACAAGAGATTTTCATTTTTACATGCGCGTTAGAGTTATGAAAAAAGTTATTTTCATCTATTCAATTTGTGAGTAGTCATAAGAGATTATTCCCTGGAAACTTCCCTGCGGTAAAGGGGTGCTTTTAAAGCTGTCAATAATTCGGGGACGGAACTAATAATATTGCGCCAAGTTCAAGGCTGTTTTTAACACTTATCTCTTTGATGAAACATTATATTAGTGGTACTTGCATTCAAGTCCATTATTAGACTTATATAAAGGATAGCATTCTTCCTTGGTCTTTATATAAAATCTGTGTACACTCAACGCTCTCCAAACCTCATTTGTGTACGTTGTTGTTGTTGTTGGTCTAAGTATGTAACCTAGGATACTACAACTTCATTTCACAAGACATAACAAATGGGTCGTGACATTAAGGTTCACTTAAAGCACTCTTAAGCCCCAAAGCTCGATGAAGCCTAGCTTGTGCGCTTCACCTCGCTTAATTGGAACTTTAGTGTAGGTGTTAAGGTGTGTGCACCTTTACTAATGGGTTCTGCCTTAAAAGGGAAACACATCATATTTATAACTTAATTATAGTTTTTCCATTCTATTTTTTATTCAATTTCCCTTTTTGTCTTTGCAGTAAAATAAAAGCTGTGGAGTTGAAAAAGACTTGCCTTTTTCTTGTTATGGAACTAAAAAACAAATTAAAATCTACACATTTACTACATAACTTGTTTTTCAACACAAGCTGTTGATTCAACAAAGGCGAAAAGGGATTTTGTAATTTTTTTTTAAATGATGAAAAATTTCAAAGATTATGATATTTTAAGTTGTGTATTTATATCATTGTTTTTCAAAAAATATTAATTTCATGTAGATAATAACGTGTGGATAAAATAATAATTAAAAGAAACTTCTGTTTTCTAAACAACTAACTAGTATACGTACCACGTGTGCGCATATAATATTAAAATATTACTTCTGAGCATTTAAGATTGAAATGTCTTGTTTGGACATGTTAAATGATATTACTTTAGAAAAAAAAAGTTCAACTATTTGTTTTCAATATGCCGTGAAAGGCGAGGATTGTTGTGGAAGGCGAAAATTTTCAGCAGACTCCGTTTTTTTACTTTTATATTGTTCCTCAATGAAATAAACTTCCTCTCTTCCCACCCCATGCTCACCTCACCCCACCCTCAATCCCTCATAATCAAATCTATATGAATAGAGCTAATGAATCATGTTTTAAATTGTTAATATTGATTTTTATTAGTTTATCACTTGACTTAATATATAATTGTCAAATGTTCTTCTTGTTAATATAAAACAAATCTATTTTGTTGTTCACATCTCTTCAATTTAAAATTTATGGATAATAATATGTGTATTATCTAATTACTTCATTATATTTTTAAAATATTATCTCTCCCCCCTCCACTGACTCTTCATACATATCTTTCTACAACATTTTATACTTTTGCTAGTTTGACTTTGAATATTTTTATATGGGTGTGTTACTCGTAATAAGCAATTGAGTTTTTTTATCTTTTATTTTAATATATAAAATGTTGAGTTTAAATTTAAGTTATTTAATTTTTTATATTTTAATGTTCATTGAATTCTTTATTTATTGAGATTTTAGTTATGCTATATATTTGTAATCATTTAAAATTTATTAAATATAAATTTATAAAATGATTCGGAATATATTAAATTCATAAATATATTAGCTCAAATAAATTATAGATTAATATATGTAAAAATTAGGCAAATGACATAGTATAAGAAAAAAATTACTTCCTTTCCCTACTCTTTCATTAATTACCAAAAATCCCTTTTTTTAGTGTTTTTCGGATACATAATATAGCAGCGCGGATACTTTAATTAATAACGGGTGGATACTTAAATTATTAAGTTGTTGTTATCAGTTTAATGCGTTAAATAAGGGATTAAAAACTGAAATTATAATTAAAACAGAAATTATAATTGACTCCCACAAATCACGCTTAAGTTTCTTCCTTCAACCAATCAATCGTTCATAATCCTCTAACTGAATTATATTTTTTTTAATTTCAAATTAAGAAACGTTCTCCCTGTTCTTCGAAAAAACAACAAAAGTTTTATTCAAACAAATTTGGAACGCTATTTTGTGAAGATTCGACATGAATATTTCGATCTTGTTAAAGCATTCTGAATCATGGGAAAGCGATGTTAGATACGAACAATACAGAAGTGATGGTAGAGTGGTTTGTGAAAATATTTCGTTTGTGAATCTTATTTCAGCAATTACAGCTGAATTGGGTATTGTTGAATTGAAAAAAAACATCGAGGTCAAATACGTTGTTGAAGGAAATTCGTCTCCATTGTGTATTCAGAATGATATGGGGGTGAAATTGTACATAGAAATTAAGAAACATGAGGTGGGATTCGGTATGTATCCTCTATGCATTGATACCTCGGATAAAAGTGATGAAGAGATACAAAATTTCGATGCAACAACAGGTGCAATTGTGTGTGTTGAGGGTGAAAAAAGCGAGGCAAAGGCTCTAACCATTTTTTTCCAGTAAAAGTATCATATACGTTCTAGTTCAAAATATATCTTGTATTTGATAATAAAATATTGTTGTTTTTTATGATTTAAATCAATGTTACGATATTCAACCTGTTAAAGAATACTACATATATAGAACCTTAATTGTTTTGTACCAATTGTAACATATACACAAATTTGTTATTTGATACTAAAATGTGTATCATATAAATAATTATTATTTGGATATTTTGTATCTGATACACAATAAGATATTACCATTAGGTGTGATTTTAACTTTATATAAAAAATTGTTGATTTTTTTTATTTAAAGCAATGTTAAAAGATTCAACATGTTAAATGATACTAAATATATTGAAACTTAATTGTTTTGTACCAATTGTAACATATTATTTGATAGTAAATGTGTATCATATACATAATAATTGAATGGATATTGTGTATCTGAAAATAATATGTTATCATAATTTGTGATTTGCATCAAGGCTACCACATGTTTTAATAGATACTAAATAAATTGAAAATTAGTTGTGGACCCAATTATGGAATATATAGTATCAGATATTTTGTATCTGATAGTTATATTGTAGCGGTAGTATTGGTGTATAAGATACATAAATTGAAAAAATAATTAAAATAGGAATACGATTTTTGACAAAAACAGTCCTCAAATTAATAATTACTTAGAAAAACAGTGTTGGAAAGGGAAGAAATATTACAAAATAATAATTAATCGTATCTTCAACACAATACTAAAACATAACTATTCTATATTAATCAGTCCACCTTCTGCTGGTTTAGTGTAGAAACTCTTCGGCCTTGTAGGATCATCGTTATCGCTAACATATCCCGCCTTGAACTTATCCATACCATACTTCCATAACAGTGTTGCATATCTATTGCGAAGATAGTCACTCCGAAAACTTATAGATGGAATGCTGATTTTGCCGCTCAAATATTCAGCAAAAGCAGCTACATACATTCCACAATCACTGCAAACAAAAAGTAGATACATTAAAAAAGTGAATTAAATATGTAAGTAAACAAATTATTTTACAATACTAACAGGCTATCGCTTTGTTGTTGCATAATGTCTTGAGCATATTCCACCTCAAATAACTGTTATGGACCCAACAGTTCACTAGTTTCCTTGTCTTTGTACGCCTCCATTGATGCCCAATCAGTTCTCCCCGTTTTATCAAAGAACCCACTATCATGAAGATAGTTTGGAAGCATTACAGACAACTGCAATTACATAAATGACATTCTGCAATTACATAAATTGGAGTTGTAGGTAGGACCAAACTTTAAGCAGTTCATTGGACTATGTTTAATTACATAACTGACATTCTGCAATTACATAAATGATTTTTATCAATCATAAACAAAGTATATGTTACTAAATAACAAGAAGACATAATATGTACACAAAATCAATTATACTGTATAATTCAATGTGATAAAAATATAGGTTCTTTTAGGTATCATTTGGAGACTTATCATTAACTATGATTCACAGTACAAAAATCAAACTAGATGCAAAATTGTTGAATTAAGCAATTTTCTTATATACAATAATATTCATTTCATTTGATACTAAATAACAACTACTTCATAAGAAAACATAAATTTACACAAATTGAATTGTTCCTTATATACAGTGACCAAAATCTAACCTACAAAATAAATGTGATTTAAGTACTTAACTTAGATACAGTTCTCTTAACTTTTTATACAATAACAGTTAACAAACAAAATCGTGAAAAAATATTGTATCTGAGAAACAACTACATATTTCACAGATGATACTTAATAAAAAAAATTATTTATCATCATATTTTAAAAAAAAAAAACACAGGGGTAAGATATATGATAAAAAATGGGAAAAATTGATGCTTACATTTGGTAATGTTGGTCGAACAATGGGAGGGACAACCTTTCTACCCTTTTTTGAAGGGTTTTCGGATCTTTTGAAGTAGTTGCATGTACTTTATTCTTCGATTTTTTCTTGCTAGAACTTGAATTTGTCATGGTTATCAAAATAGACAACCTTTTAGAACTGAAACCTTTGTTGTTCATATCTTCTGAATAAAAAAATTAGAGATTAGTTAGATGTTAGATGTATAATGCAAGATAAAACAATTGATACAAAATAAAAGAAAAAAAATGGCGGAGATTACAATGAAGACGATGAGAAACCCTATTTTGAACTCTGAATCCGGTTGAAAAGTGATAGGATTCTTTTCAAATTCAAAATTATTTGAATTTGATGACTGAAATTGTAATGGGAGAGATTGGGGGCGAAATTTAGGGAATGGAAAAGATCTGATTTTGCTTCAAACTAATAAAGTATCCGGCTAAGTTGAATTGTGGGAAAATAAGGAATTTTTGTATTTTAGTAAAAGAGTAGGGAAATATTGAGAATAGGTAAAGAAGTGTTGTGTATTTAAGTAAATTGTCCTTAATATAATTGGGCTAATTATTCAAGTCCAATAAATATGAATTTGATTAAAGTCAAAATTAATTGATTTGGGCTATAGATGAGCCCAATTTACTAAGTCCAATGTCATCTTATCCTAAGAGACCCATTCTGTTGGTGCCACGTGGCAACTGACATGGCATGCCAAGTCAAACAGGAAGCGAATAGGATCATGGCATGTGTCAAAGATGACAACCCGCTCCATAAAGCCCACATGCCATGTCACTTAAATCTGATTGGCCGAAGGAAATCCTGTTCCAATCGCAACTCCTCTATTCTAAAACTATAAATAGGGGTCTTCATAATTCAGAAAGAAGACAGAAAATTCTAAACAAGAAGCTAGAGAAAATCCGTGGTACAAACGCCATAAAATTCTCTATAAAGCTACAAGTTTAAGATCAATTCAAGCATTCAAGTTCAAGAACGATCAAGATCAAGACCATCGGATTCAACTACAAGTTTAAGATCAATTCAAGCATTCAAGTTCAAGAACAATCAAGATCAAGACCATCGGATTCAAGAACAAGCTCGAAGCCCTTGAATTCAAGTAAAAGTCAAGATCAAGATAAAGTTCAAAGTTCAAATTCATCGAAGATTCAAGAACAAGCTTTAAAGCCCTTGAATTCATATTTGAAAAGGCAAATTCAGAGGAATCATAGAGATAGTAACACTCGCACTTTGAAATAATAAAACGATTGTTGCATAATTTTCCGTTCTTGATTATTGTTTTCTCGACGCGAATTTTATTGTCTACAATATTTAATTTAAGACTTTGTTCGTTATAATTAAAAAGCACTTTCTCATCTAAAAGAAAGGTGTGCCCTTTAAATTTATTTCATTATAATTTATAACTTCTTTACTAATTTTTATTATTATCAGTAATTATAACATTTCTTTATTATGCAACTTTTTTATAGCTTGTCACTTTACCTAATATCACTATTTATTATTTCTTTTTAATTTAGTACAAATAAAAATGAATTATTCTTATTTCTGGAATTTAATTTATTTCTAAATTTTTATTCTTTTATTCATAATTTTTTCATTGATTAGATTTATCTATCATATTTTATTTAAAATAATAACTTTGTATTACTACAAAATATAAATAGAGACATTGGATGACTATTTATTTTAAATTATAATTCATATTACTATAAAATATAAATAGAAATATTGATTGACAGTTTATCTACTTACATTTTTATAATAGAACATTCTTTTTATAAAGTAAAATTAGAATTGATAAATTTTTTTATACAAATGATAAAATGAAATATAATTATATAAGAAAACTCTGATATAATTTAACCTTTAAAAATGGATACTATTTAAAATTAAGAAAAAAAGTTATTTTTCTAAAAAGGTTTAAGATAACTACACTATTTTTTTTTAAAAAAAACATGAGAAAACTAAATTTTTTTCTTCTTCATATTTTTAGAAGAATATAACAATTTAATATCAATTGTAAACATAAAACTCAAATATAAATTAAAACTAGTGCTAAGTATTTGTATATTTGATACGGTCATCAAAATTCAAAGATTTTTGTTGTTGTTGTTGTTGTTGTTGTTCTTGTTCTTGTTCTTGTTCTTGTTGTTCTTTATTATTGTTGTTATTATTATTGTTATTATTGTTGTTGTTGTTGTTGTTATTATTATTATTATTATTATTATTATTATTATTATTATTATTATTATTATTATTATTATTACTGTTGTTGTTGTTTTTATTATTATTATTATTATTATTATTATTGTTATTATTATTGTTGTTGTTG
>JAJOOR010018619.1:0-21478 GCA_036250505.1 Solanum acaule
TCCATAAAGAACCAAGAAATATTTCAGAATTAAACAGTTCATAATATGTGTATATCTGTGTACTTCATACAATAAAATGGTACAACCCCTTTTGAGGATTTCAATATCAATTAGATGCATAAGAATATATAAGACTGATAATCGAAACTATAATTTTCGCAGGAGCAATGCACCAATTGCCACCATAAAGTTCATTTCCAGGAGATAAGGATCAATAGTCAATATAGATCTCAATAAACATCTAGCCACAGCAAGTGTACAAACTCAAATTCAAGGAACAATTCATATTGATAGCAACCTTTCTCCAATAATACATCATCTTCAAATTTCATCAAGTATTCCGAATTTTAAATTCATATGCGCAAATCCTAAGATAATCACAGACGTAGATTCAATGTTCATTCATTTCAAACTATGCATTGAAATTTGAAGTTTCCTCAAAACCAGTAAATCTAAAACAATTGAATCCGAATTTCACGATTAGCAAGAAAATAAGACAAGAAATAGAATGATAGTGAAGAAGAAGGAACCGACGCAGAGGTTCTCGGAAAGAGGCTGAAAAGAGAACTTACGGGAAGGTTTTAAGGGGTGGGTGGGTTAGTCATATTGCTGTGCTTAGGTGGACGTCCACTTGGCGTTATGTTTTACATGTTGGATGCCACATATTAGTCCGTTAAAAGGAAGGGTAGAAGTGATCCAATAGTTAGACGGTAGGGATAGTTTTGAGCTCAAAAATAGATGAAGGATATATTTGATCTATTTCAAATAGAAGAAGGGTAATTTTAATCCTTTTCCGTTGTTATTATAAGGATTAAAGAGTTAGGTAGTTGCAGCAGCCAGACGAGTCGTACGTGTCCTTCATACAGCTCCGTAAACATTTTATATAACTATAAAAAAAGTTAGAAATTAAAAAATCATCATTGATTTATCGTTAAATAACATATATCTAATGCAATTTTTTTTTATAATCCAGCACTAATCTCTCATTGCTAATTCTTTACTCTCTTTTTTAATAGTTGTTCAATATACAATATGAGACTCAAGACTCTTTCCTGTCATTATATTGGATAACTACAAGTTGATTAATTTTACTAATTTTCGCATAATTTAATGTCCTTAAGAAGTATAAATAATTAAAAAGACCATCAATCTAGTTAGGGTGTGCACTAACGTAATTTTACTATTAAAGTAATTGGATTGTCAACCAGCACGTCTGAATTAAGCAAGTTAATAAACTACCTTAAGTTAGACTTGAATACATAATTAATTTACACACGCTACATCATTTTTTTTTCACACTAGACGTTCGGAACTCTAGGTTTGGTACTGATTGGAGTCCGACAAAATTTGAATTCGCGTCGAAGGTAAAATAATATATAACAAAGATGACTTCGTATCCGACTCAAACCGAAGAAGTACTTACCGCTTCACCACAATGGCCACGCTACATCATATCTTAGCTTCCATATATGGCTAAAAGAAACTATAGGGATATCATCTACCTAGAGTATTGCTTGAGGATATTTTTATGTTCGTCCCTAATTAATTTAAGAGCTTGATATGATAGTTCTAAAAGATTTTATAGATCAGATTTCTATGTTCCTACTCTAAGTTCTTTGAAAATAAAAACAACTTTTTATAAAATTAAATTTAAAATAACAAAAAGTAATGACTTTCTTTCTAGATATCTAGCTAGTGCTTAGATTACATTAATTTGATTGTAGAAATATCTCCCTCTTTAATTATTAGATCAACAATTTTTCATAAAGCGTTATCAAGGAAGAATTACAAATCACTTTGAATCAATACATTATCAGTTTAGGGAGAACATAGGATCGGAGTCTTATACGGATGGCTTAATTAGTTGAATCTTATTGTAGAAAATGTCATGGATTCAATTTTATTCAACAAACGTCACTAACATATTAGAAATTATTTTAATCTGCCCTCCTTAATTTCACCTAAACTCTAAGCATCATTAATGTTGATTTTCAATTTTCATGTTTACAATGTATCCCTTGCACCTATTAAATATACTAGTTTTTCGACACGTGCGTTGCACGTGATTACCAATTCAATATGTTATAATAAATAATATTGCTTATTTAAGTGAAGACTTGAATAATAAGCTTTGCACAAAATAATATTGCAGATTCTTTTGTGAATGTTCAGTGTGGATCATCATATATATATATATATATATATATATATATCTTGTTAATGCAAATCTATGAGGATGGTCAATGAAATTTTTTATTAGTTAAATGCAATAATGCATATATTTATTTCAATTTGATGAGGTTCAATCATGTAATTAGTCGTATCTCATTAATATTACCTTATAGACGATATTTATTGTGTATTTTTCTTGTCATCTAATCAGATGTGCTTTGAACGTGTATTCCACGTTAAATTGTTTAGATGTCATATGAACATGGAAGAGAACAACTACATTTTATTTTTTAGAACTAATCTTTGTATATTAATTTTTATTTTTTAAGTTATAACATAATAGATGGCGTTCTTGTTGTTGGCTCTCATATTTGACTTCTCGATTGACTTTATACATAAATCAAAGATATTTATTTGACTGTCCATAGTTAACTGAGAAAGGTTTCATTTTTTTTTACTAGAAAAACTAAAAATTAAAAATAAATAATATATTCTATCTGTGAAATCATATATATAATCACATGTTTATCTTACACCCAACAAAGATGTAGTTCATATACTTGTAAACGATTTTCAATTTATTCAATCAAGCATGATTCATCAAGGAAAAATAACAACACCGTGTTATCACATATATAGGGACGGTGTAATAATATGAAAAATTATTGGTCAAAAATTAATACAAGAAAAGATGAAAGATAGAAATAATTAATGTAATAACTATGAGAATTCATAATATTATAACTAAAGAATGTTAAAGAGTGTGAATAATGTTTGCAATAATTAGTAATAACTAAGAGAATTTATAATGTTATAACTAAAGGATTAATGTGTAATAGATGTATTTCTAATAAATTTTATTCTTACATAAATAAATAGGACTTTTAATTAGTGTTACTATTTATTCTTATAGTTATTAGATTTTAATTTAGTGTAGGGACAAAATGAAAATGTTTATTCCATATTACTGAATATAAAATTTATTTTGTAATTGATAAATTTTAAATGATTCATATATATTCACATATTTTCACTCTTGACAAGTTTAATAATTTTGGAAAAAGATATTCAGAAGCATATATTTACATCACAAGAGAAATTGTTAACAAAATCAAATGAATTTAGACTATATCATGTTAACTTCATATATTGGAACATTACATATACTAATGTATATATTACGCAAAAAACTAATTATTATATCATCAAAATTATTTTCCTCAAGTACTTGAGGTTATGGAATGTACCCTCTTAGGATAGAACGATTTACTTCATCAGAATAGTGGTGCCTCATATTCCGCTAAACTTCAAACTCACTCAACGACAATAAATCACACGAATTTTTTTAAAATGCAAGAAGAAGAGTAGGAGAATAAAAAAAATTTGTTTGAAAAATGAGAGGAAGCCCCTCTATTTATAGTCAACAAAGGGTAGTATGAACAAGTGTTTTTTGTGTCTTATCTGAAAATTCATGACCTTTCGAAGAAGTCACAACCCTTTGGAAAAATCACAACATATTGAAAAAGTCACAACTCACCGAAAAATCACAACCCTTTGTAAAAAGTCACAACTTATCGGAAAAGTCACAACTCATCGAAAAAGTCACCTTTCCAAGAAGTCACAACTCTTTGGAAAAGTCATAACTCATCGAAAAATCACAACCCTTTGAAAAAAGTCACAACTTATCGAAAAAGTCACAACCCTTTGAAAAAAATCACAACTTATCAGAAAAGTCACAACTCATAGAAAAAGTTACAACCTAAGTTAGGGATATTATAGTAATTTAACATTCAAGTTAGGAGTTCATGCTTTTAAGGTAATATATATATATATATTGAACCCAGTTGCCCTTAATATTAATTTTTAGATTAAACATGCCCTTTATTTGAAAAATATAATACAATGACACGTATGAGATTTTAATTAAATAGGAGACTCAATGTGTCGTCAAGGCTTAAAGGTAACTTCTATAGAGTGATAGTTCAATTAACTTTGTTGTATGGGCGAGAGTGTTGGCCAATCAAGAATGCCCACTTTCAAAAGATGGATGTAAGGGAGACTCGGATGCTCGGATGGATATGTGTACTGGGTGATATGATCACTAGCTAGAAAGAAGTTATACGGGAAAAAGTGAGAGTGGCCTATGTGGTGGCCTGGACAAGATAAGGAAAGCAACACTAATAGTTTAGTCATATGAAGAGGAAGTGCGTAGATTCTCCCACGAGAAGGTGTGAAAGGTTGGTTATAACATAATTAAGAGGGGTAAAGATCGATAGACCGAAGAAGAACTAAGAAGAGGTGATTAGAGAGAACATGACAAAACTTCAGCTTACAGAAGATGATTGTAGATAAGAAGATACAGAGGTCGAGGATTTAGGATCGAATATTAGTAGGTAGCCGAGTATTGTCAGTCACACAGCTTCATGTGGGTGAGGTAGGGGACTAGTGATCCTCTCCATTTCTCGTTATAGTAATAGTATTTAGAAACCACATAGTTTCGTTGTTCTATCATGCTTCGAATCCTTCCTCTCTTTTTTTACCAAGAGTCTATCGTATCGAAACAATCTGAATTCTACCCCACAAAAATAGAAATAAGGTTAGCGGGTGCCATAGGTTGTAAGTTAGATTTGCCTGTTGAAAAATCCAGAAGTGGACTCATCAATTACTGGCAATTGACCCAAAAGGTACTAGCTATATACGTTTAATTATAACTTATGAAAGACAAATTCCAATAATGGCTAATATAACCTGTTTGACTGGCCATGTGATTTCCCTGCAACAATATTATTATTATTAGCTGGTGCAACTAGCAGCCCAAACACTGTATGGATCGGTGACCCGACCCTTACGGAGTAAAGTCCTCTTTCTATCATTTATATAAATTATTAAAAACTTAAAAACGTTGAAAATTTCTTCCTCAACCATTTTTTAAAATATTTTTCCTATATTAGAAAAGAAAAAACCAATTAAATATGCGTATATTCCTAAGTTGTGTGCAACTGGGCCATTGACATTTTTTTGTTTTGTTTGTGGTGTTTGAAATTTAATTATTTTGGACGAGTCAAATACTGTTGGCTTAGCCTTATAAATGAGACCATAAAATTGCTTTTTCAGATATAGCTTAAGGTAGAACTCATAGAAATTAGAGAAGAGAAAAGATATAAGTTTGTGTATGCATATGGAGGCTGTTTTCAGAAAATCAATTCATGGAGGTGTAGTCAAACAGGACATAAAGATTAAATCTGGCGAGGAAGGTTTTGTTGAAGATATAAATGATCTTACGGTAATCATTTACTTTCTTTCAATAATTCTCTAGATATTTTGCTATTTGTGATTTGGATTTTGATGATTTCAACAAGACAATGAATATAGAATTACTAGTGCATATATAGTACTTTTATTAGTTATAGAAAAAATGTTTGCATGGTTCTGAAATTATGCAGAAACTATTAAATCTTAGCTCGATAGGGAAAAGATAAAATTTCAAGGATATCTATAGATAATTTAAATCTATATTTTGCATGAGAATTGGAAACAACTTCAAACAGGTCTAGTATCACTTGATACCTAGCGTCAATTGGAAAAGATTCAAAACACTATATATATATATATATATTGAATGACCTGATAGTGTAAAACAGATGATGTACAATTTATAAAACTTAAAAGGCGAGATTAAAATAAGCTTAGTGCTCTAAATTAAATCAGTTAACATCCTATTAGATCTCACAAGATGATCTATTATGCTTCAATTCAGGTTGGAAAGGAAAGAAAATCAGTACATAATGAGGAGGATAATTCGAAGTCCTCTCAGCAAAAGGATCTCACCGGGGACAAAGAGGTATAATTATCTCCTTGAATCTTATCGACTTTCTTGAGTTTGATCTGTTCATGATATTTGACTTATGTATGATTAGTTTCTATGTAATTTGTGTGACTTGTTAAATTTTATAACATTAGCTAGTTAGTTATAAATAACTTGCAGGAGGGTAATTAGTTAAAGGGTAATTAACTATATCCAGCCAGATCTCTTTAAAATTTAACTATTAGTGCAAAATCTTCATATAATATGGAAGCAGAGGAAGATGATCTTAGAGTACAAACATATGATGAGTTCGTTAAAACATAGTTTTTGTATATATACTAAGAAATTCACGTATTTGATTGTGAACTGCTCTACATTTTATTGTATTGACGTAATTGAAAGAATCATGAAAAAGACGAATATTAACTTGAGATAGCTAGCTAATTATAAAAACTCATAAATATCGAATCTTAAATCTTCTTCTTAGGAATTATAGAAGGTTGATGCCTTCCGCATCAAGACATGTTCATATATACTACTCGCTCCGTCCCACAATAGTTGTCCACTATACTATTTTGGGATGTCCAACAAGACTTGTCTACTTTATGAAATCAATGGATAATTGTACACTTAGTTCCTAATTTACTCTTATCATTAATTATAGTTATTTTCTTATTACATTTTTCAAGATATTGTATTTGTTATATTCAAATGGTGATATGATAAAATTTCTCTTCTATTTATAATTTCTTAAAATTTCTTAAAAAATATGTAAAATTGATAGTGAACAAGCATTATTACACCCAAGAAGTGATTGTCATGAGAACGTTGAAACTATAGAATATGGGGAGTTGATGAAAATGTGAAACGTAAGGTAATTGGAGGATCCATATCACATGCAGGATAAGTCAAACCAAAAATGTTTTTGTCAGGAACATTTAAAGTCATACTAACCGCGGCAAAGTTGTCAAATATTAATTTTCAGTCTTCAATTTCAAAATCTTTGACCACGCCAATTAAAGTAGCTAGGGCATAGTCATCCTTTACTCATGATCACAATTCACAACCGACCTGTTTTGACTTTTGGATATAACCTAAGTACTTTCTCTGTCACAACTTGATAAACCTATTAATATAACGAGTATATCATTTTATTTTTATTAATTGATAGAATTTTAAATATATTTACTCATTATATTTTTTAAAGACATTAATTCAATGTTAATAAATTAAAGATATATAGTAGGAACAATAATTGTCCTTCCTTAATTTCTCAAAAATGACAAATAAAAAAAGAAATCAAATTAGGAAATATTTGACAATTGAGTAGAAACATTGGATGTATTTTTGTTGTATATATAATTGCTTTTCCTTATAATTTACCACGTGATTATTTTATCTCTATGTTAAGACTAATAATCACACAAAAAAACATGTTTATCCTAATTGTTCATTTTGCGAAGATTGTGGGTTATTAACTAGCTAACACGCAATCCAATAATCAAAGAAAATAGAAAAGAAAAAATAATACAAGAATTTAACGAGGTTCAATTAAGCCAGTACAATTTTTCTTATTCATAGTTGAGAACTTATGTTGCTATTACTGCCCCGAGGACTAAGTTTGATCGAACTTCATTAAATTCTTATGTTTTTTTTCTCTATTTATTATGATGATTGCGTGCTAGTTAACTCATGATCTTTTAATCAAATTCTCATTTTGCGTATATCAAAAATAATTCATCTGATTTTTATTTTTGTCTAATATTTGTAGGACGATCAACTGGAATCAGCCAAAGCCGATATGGAAGAAGTAATGGAAGAAAATCAAAGGCTAAAGAAACACTTAGATAGAATTATGAAGGATTATCGGAACCTTCAGATGCAATTCCACGAAGTTGCTCAAAGAGATGCTGAAAAACCTAATAATGTTAAACATGACGAAGCTGAACTTGTGTCCCTTAGCCTAGGAAGGACTTCAAGTGATACAAAAAAAGAGTTATCCAAATTAATTTTGAGCAAAAAAGAGAATGATAAGAAGGAAGAAGATAACCTAACCCTAGCATTGGATTGCAAGTTTCAATCGTCTACGAAATCTTCTCCATCAAATCTCAGTCCAGAGAATAGTTTAGGAGAAGTTAAGGACGACGAAAAAGGAGCTGATCAAACATGGCCACCTCACAAAGTTCTCAAGACGATGAGGAATGAAGAAGATGATGTGGTGCAACCAAACCCTACTAAAAGAGCAAAGGTTTCTGTCAGAGTTAGATGTGACACCCTAACGGTAAGGATGGTTAATAATTTATGTGACGTTCTTTTTTTTTTAACTAGTCTAAAAAAACATTGAAAATAAGTAAAATATTGTGTTAGTAATGAACTTTTTGTTTTATTTTCTGATCATCAGATGAACGATGGATGTCAATGGAGAAAATATGGACAAAAAATTGCAAAAGGGAACCCATGTCCTAGAGCTTACTATCGTTGCACGGTAGCACCAAATTGCCCCGTAAGAAAACAGGTACTGTAATATAATCATTTGTGTTTGATACGATGAAAAGTCATTTTTTAAATAAAATAAAGTAATTCATAAATAATCAGAATGCGTCTTAATTTAAAAAATCTTGTTCTTTTTTCAGGTTCAAAGATGCATTCAGGACATGTCTATCTTGATCACAACATATGAGGGAACACATAACCATCCACTTCCTCATTCAGCCACATCAATGGCTTTCACCACTTCAGCAGCCGCTTCCATGCTACTGTCCGGTTCATCCAGGTCCGGATTGGGTCCCACAAGTACCACAACCTCTGCCACAACCACCGCGCTCAACTATTACCTATCTGATAACTCAAAACCAAACCCATTTTATAACCTTCCAAATTCATCCATTTCTTCATCATCACATTCTCAATACCCTACAATCACTCTTGATTTAACATCAAACTCGTCCTCTTCCTCATTTCCCATCCACCATCACAGAACAATCGCGAGTAGTAATAATTATCCCCCGCGATATAATAATAATAATAATAATAATAATAATAATAATAATTCGTCCACAAATATTCTCAATTTCAGTTCCTTTGAATCTAATCATCTTCTTCCCATGTCTTGGAGTAACGGAAATAACCAAACCTATCACAATAATCTACAAAACAATAGTACAAGCACGGCGTCTACACAAACTTTATTACCACAAGACACAATTGCAGCTGCAACAAAAGCAATAACATCAGACCCGAAGTTTCAATCTGCATTGGCTGTTGCTCTTACATCTATCATTGGCTCACGCGGCGGAAATCATCATATTGACGAAAAATCTGGGCAGAATTTGAAGGTTACTGAGCCATTTCCAGTGCTTTGTAGCTTCCCATCTATCTCCCCTGGTGATCACAAAGATTACACACTATGATTCATTTTAATTTCTTTAGTTAGAGTTTTTGCTTGTACGTACAAGTAAGAAACTGGTATCAGCATTATTAATCAGGTTGTATTTTTTAATGATTTGGAGATATGAAGTCCAAAGTGTAGATATTTTAGTTTTTAGTAAATTAATTGACACTTCGTTTTGCTGAAGTCACTTATATTTAATTAGCATTTACATTGTACTAAGAATTAATGCCTAGAATATTGATTGACTATATAGTGTACCTATTTAATTGAGGGGCACAAATAATGAAATTAGTAACAATAAGGGTAAAAATAACTTTATTTTAACGGTAAAGACATAATTAATTAATAAAACAAAGTTAAGGGATATTTTTGACTCTTTTTCCTTTAATTAATTATGATTTTTATGATTGAAATTTGAATTTGTCCCCAAGAAGTGATCGACTGGACATCTTTTTATCCCTTTCTCAAACTGGTGACTTTCGATATGATTAAAGTAGTAATAAAACAATACTTATGGAATTGCGTGTATGATAAAAGTATTTTAAAGATAAAGTACTTAAAAATATACATCCTCTGTTCACATTAACTTGTCTTTATATTAAAAATAAATACTCCTTTGTCTCATTTTATGTGTCACTTTTCAGATTTTGAGATTCAAATAAATCTATTTTTTATCGTAATTTTTTCATAAATCTTTTAAACATTTTAAATTATCAATTATTGTGACTCATATTACTTTTTACATAGTTTACAAATATACAAATTTTATTTAAAAAAATTGAAGATTTCATACGCAAATTTTTGGTCAAAATTAAACTGTTTGACTCTCAAAAAACGAAAAATGTCATATAAATTGAGACAGATGAAGTATTTATTTTACTTTTTAAATCTAGAAAATCAAAGATAATTACAAATGTTCTTATGAATTGAAGTATCATTGTGATACTTCAGATTTCAAAGAGAAGTTTTAAAATAATCATAAGAATAATTGTGCCTTAATTCTAAACAAATTATGATCGATTAAATAAATCTCCATTTCTTTATTTATTTCATAGTCTGTTATATCATCATGACTCATGAAGAAGTTTTAAAACAAATAAAAATTCGATGATGAGATATCAAGAGAGGATTGCGCCAACCAAAGCTTTGACTAAGAAGGTGAGAGTTGGCGTCAATCTCGATGTTTTGCTCTGATTAGCTTTTGTAGCATTTTCTAATTTCTTGTGTTCATTTTTTGTAGATATGAGTAAGGCCGGGGTTATAAATGGTTAATTAGGTAATTAAAAATTAATGTGCATTGTCATGCAAAGTTATTTACGACATTGAGGATACTCCACTATAGTTTTCATGGTCTTTTTTAGAATCAAATAATAAAAACTTTAATTAATATTTTTTGATATATTTTTTTATTATATTGATATGCAAAAAATTAAAATTTATATTATTTTTAGTATAGTTTTAGAATATCTAAATTTTTTGTTTAAAATATCAAATTAATATAATCTATTTTAATTTTAAAAATTAATCGAATAAACTTTCGAAAAACACAATATGATAACTAAAAATGGACGATGGAGTATATACTTAAGGAATTCCATGTACTTATACTCTATCTTTCATATTTGCTAGCCTCTTCCCATAGTAGTATATAGAGCTTCAAGTTCAACTTCAGTTCATTACCAAAACAATCATTTATGTGTTAAAATTTAAAGAATTGGTTTTGTAATTGTTTGTTAAATTTATTTATTTTTGGTTATTTTGACAATTCTGTACGTACGTCTTGGTGTCATTTTGGGTCTCATTTGTCATTATGCACTTCAATTTGTAGCTTTGTACCTGTCTAGCTAATAAATATGGCTTTTTTAGTTATAGAAGATTTTTAGAAGTGGAAAACCTTAAACCAATTATTGAAAAATTTACCATATAATATTACCCAATAAACATCACAATATATCATTATTCAATATGAACTAAAGAAAAGATCTTGCTTACTATGGCACTATGCTTTATTTGACTACGTTTAAAATGTTGTTTTAATAGCTATACCTTTTTTTTCCCCTCATGTCAATGGAAAGTATAATTGTCTTCGAAAGAGAATTGGGAATATATTCCTCTATTGAAAATGTTGAAAAAAAAAGGAGTCAAAACATATATAATTGAAGAAAAGTATTAGCTAGACCTGAATAAATCATAATGTCCAAGATTGAACGCTACAAACTTATGTGATTTGCAATTCAAATCCACAATTTATATTATGAAATTACTAAACCTGCACCTGCAACATATGGTACTAATTACTAGTAACTTGATATAAAAATAATAACTTCCATGAATTTTTCTTTTAATCTCGGTGGCATATTCTTATCCAATAAAATATCATATGTGAGCCTCCATTTCCTCCACCTTGCTTTAATATGATATGAAACATCATCACCAATCTCCTTAGCTATTAATTTCCTTAGATTATTGACTCAAGATATATTTGAAACTTTCTTCCTTAAAGATGACTTGTGTATCAATCTTAACTTTCACATCTTCCTTATGAGTTAGTACATCACTATATTTGCACTCCAAATACTCTGTCTTAATCCTACTCAACCTGAACCCTTTAAACTTCAAGGTCTGTCTCCAAATCTTCAGCCTCCATTACATGTCTCGTCAATCAATACTATATCATTTACAAATAACATACATTATGACATCTTCCCTTAAATTTCTCGCTTCAGTTCACCCATCTCCAATGTAATAGTTATTAACTTGCTTCCAATAAGACTCAAACAAACATACAAGAACGAGAATTGTTTTTCACTAATTGGATATGATAAATTCTAAAACAGTAATTAAAAAAAAAAAAGTGGGTCATAAAGCATATATATGATCCAAGTATTAAAAAGTACCTAAAGTATACATTTCAGAATCCATTAAGGACCTCTTGTGTAAATAATAAACTTTCTCAAATTTTTTTCTAGTGGTGTTTCTATTTTGGTAGTAGTATTATCTATTGTTAATGACGTGAAAGAAGATGCCCTTCTGGAATTTTCTTATGACCAATAATAATAAAGGGATAAAGACTAACGCCTAAAATGCAAGTTCCGTTTGGGGATCGGGGTAGGGGGTGGGGTAAGTAGGGGGTGGGTGCTGTAAAGCAAATGCAAAGAAGTGTTGAATTGTGATTCCCAATTCTACTTCCTAATTATTCTTCTCTGCTCTCTTCGATTCACCTGCTCCAGAGGCAGCAAACGTCGAACTTCATAGCTGAAGCAGAACCCTAGCTCACGCCTTCTCTTTGATTTTCGCTGTTAGGTAAGTGTATGAATTGAATTGAATTGAATTTCTTCGTGACGGAACATCGTTTCTGTTTTTTTTTGTGTATGTGTTTGTGGAATTATCAGTGGATCTTACGAATTCGAGAAAAAAAAGCGTTTGAATTTCACGTTTCTTCTGTTTGTATTCATCATGACAAGCTGCATCGCAAAATAAGGATGAATTAGTGTTTGTTACTCTTTGGAAGGATTTTTACCTGTTACTTTCTTAGTGAATATCGTCATAATTAGTCCGTTTCAGTTTTCATAGTGTAGTATGCTGGATTTTGAGCTGACTAATATAGGATCGATTTGATTAAACAGGCAGGGAATACTCATTAATATCGTTATTTTACTTGATGTTTTACTTTCAGTGATGCTCCTCTTTGTTATCAACAAAAGAAGAAAGTGATGCTTCCTATTAACTGTTTAGTTTTGTTGATTTTGTCATGATAATGTGCAGGCAGTTAAAATGTCAACTCCTTCAAGGAAGAGACTGATGAGGGATTTCAAGAGGTTACAACAGGACCCTCCTGCGGGTATTAGTGGTGCTCCTCAAGACAATAACATTATGCTTTGGAACGCCGTTATATTTGGGTGAGTTTTGTAATTGAAGTTCATGAAATATGTGCTTTGAATTTAGTTATAGTACTTGTCTGTTGGTACATCTATTTGGCATGTTTTTTAATAGATATAACTAAACTAATTTCTCTTTTTCGTAAAATTGTTATTTCTGGGTGCGGAATGCAGTCCTGATGATACTTCTTGGGATGGAGGTGAGTTTTCCTTGCATTTAGACATTGGCTTTATAGAATGCCAAAGCACAGTAGTTTGCCATATGATGTCAGCTTGCTAATTGTCTGGTCTAGTTTTATGTGTGGTTGTCCATGCAGAGTATGATGTTTCAATTTTCTAAGCCTGTTTTTTCTTGTCATTTGATTTGTCATTTATATCTCATGCCCCCTCTGTCCACTCCACACGCGATAATAGAAAGAGGAATTTAAAGGAAAAGAGGATGAGAAAAACAAGTGCAGTTGTAAGTTTTTTTAATCAGTCAACAGGGGATGTACCTCTTGCGCATGGTATTTATGATCATATTCTTGTGCTGTGATGGCAATCATTTGTTTCTTTGATCTCGCAATCCAAGTTTTCCTGTTCATACCATTATGATTCTCCACCTAATTATCTATCATCATTCTATTGCTTAATGCCAAAAGCAAGTTAGTCAGTGAATTAAGTGCACAGTGATCTTCTATACTCTTCTGCAATAGGTTCTTTGCATTTTGTCAAACTCTATGAACTTTTGGTGATTTAGCTGTGTGGCACAACTGGGCTGCTCTATCTGTTTAGCTTTCAGAAATGTCTATCATGTCATGCCTAATCTTGTAACAAAAGGATCTTGTTTTGCTATTGGTTGAACCAAAAATGTCCTCTAGTGGAATTCTCGCGTGGTTACACTTTTTTATGGACCGACCAAGGAATGTGTTATGCATTTGAAGCAATTTGATTTTGTGCTATTGCTTTTGGCACATTTGCTATTTGCTCCATAGAAGAAGAGTAAACATACATTCTGCACCTGTCCCTGAGTGAATTATGAGTTGATATCTTCTTTCCTGATATGTATTTGCTACTTTGTTCTGTCACAATACCCTTTGAAAACATCAGGTACGTTTAAATTGACGCTTCAATTCAATGAGGATTATCCCAACAAGCCACCAACAGTGCGATTTGTTTCTCGCATGTTTCATCCAAATAGTAAGTTGGAGGTGTAGTTGTGGTTTTCCATTCATCAGAGAACTGAAAAATGAATTCTAATCTGGAATTTGCTTTTCCACTTTTTTAGTTTATGCAGATGGAAGTATATGTTTGGATATCCTGCAAAACCAGTGGAGTCCAATATATGATGTTGCAGCTATACTTACATCCATTCAGGTATGGAGCTCAGACTTAGTTTCAGAGTCCACAATAAAGAACATCTTAGGAAAAAAGACCAGTTTATTGTTTGTTTCCTTGAGTTTTACTTATACTCTTATAGATGCAGTGGAAAGATCCTTATAACAGTAGTTAAATTGTGATTAGTAGGTGTTGTAAGCAGTAGCTACAGGTATGAATTCTATAAGGGTGGCTTTTCCTTGTGATAGCTTCCTTTTTCTAAAAAATAAATAAATCTATCCTTATGTTATGATAGCTGGATTACTCACTTGTATGATACTTTTGCATTTCATGCTTGGATATTTCCATGTGAATTCGTTAATTCTAAATGAGAAAGTATAGAAGAATTATGAAGAAGTGATTCCAAATTCATTGTTTGCGGAGGGTTTTTAAGGATTCGGTTGTCAAGCATTTCTCCCAAAATTTAGTACGATTCTTAGAATGTCTAGAAAGGGTCTCTTTGAAAATCCGGAAACTGGAAGTAGGATTATTGTAAAGCTGTAAAAAAAGTAGGATCTTTAGCCAAAGTCAAACATCAGGATTTTTACCTAGAGGATGGTCTCAAATACTTTTGTTTGAATTATGACAAGTCTCTCAGAAGACTGCTCTCAAGGAGAAGGAACTTTTTAAAATACTTTCTTTGGTCAACACAACACAGTTAACTGATCCTTTCGTATCTATTCTCATTGGTGATTCATTTTATTTGAGGGTAGGTCTATTTTTCCAAACAGTAAACCAAATTTCACATTGCCCCACAAGTATAAACATTATTATTATCAGGATATATTTCTTGAAAAAAGCTGGCTGATTATAATTACTACTCCCTGTGGCCAACAATACTTGTCCACTATTGACTTTGCACACTTCTTAAGAAATCATAAATAGAAGGGTAATTTTACTATATCACCCTTTGAATATAATAAATACAATGTCTTGAAAAATGTAATAGAGAATTGACTATAATTAATAATAAGGGTAAATTAGGAACTAAATGTAAAATTATTCATTGATTTCATAAAGTGGACAAGTATTGTTGGACATCTCAAAATGGTATAGTGGATAACTTGTTGGACGGAGGGAGTGATAAAAAATGGGGATAATGAGCCCTGTTTGGACATTCAGCTTCAACTTCAAAATATTATTTACAAATCATTACCTATTTCATAATTTGGGCCTTTATTTCAACTTCAGCTTGAAATAGGGAATTTGAAGTTGACAAACTTGTTTGAGTATCTTTTCAAGTGAAATAATGGTTTTCATTCACAAAACTTTAATTTTATTTCCTGGGGAAATTTATGTCAAACGTAAATACTTCTAAATGCTCCTTTTCAACTTCAACCAATTATTATCCAAATGCCTACATAGCTTTTCTAGTTTCTTCTTCAGAAAATTGTTACTGTGTGTTTTGAGGGAAAGTCTATTTGCTTAGTTCCTACTTCCTAGGCAGGCATTTGCTCTTGGGTGACTTCATTGAGGAGCACTATTCCTGAGTGCAGGTTCGGTGATTCATTCTTCTCGTGGAATTTGCTTCCCAGTTCAACTCCTTGATTGGTTTAATGGTAGTTGTACATATTGAACCCTCTTTATGTCCTCCAGTATCAATGAGCTATTGAGTAAACCAGTTTTCATTTAGCAATAATTATCATCTTTTATCAAGTAATCTTATTCAAGGCACCTTGAAAGTGTCGCGAGGTAGAAACAAATAGAAGCTGTGGTAGCTAGAAATAAAATCCCCGCTTTACACTTTCATGGAATAAATTAGCCCCAATTTAGTAGGACCTCAACATTTGCAGAGTAATATTAGTAAACAGGATAAACCCATTCCCTAACGAGTCCAGGTTTAGGAATTGCCAGACACTTCATTTGATGAAGAAAAGGGAAGTTCTGATTACTCTGCAAACCCATATCCTAACGAGTCAACTTTAATTTCCCTCTGATATTTCCTTTCCTCATTTTCTACACAAACCGAGTAAGAAAGAACTCAGATAAATCTCCCTCCCCCTCTCTCACCAAAGCATAAGGAAGATTTTAAAATATATTATCTGCTTCTTGTTGTAAGAACATTTAGGATGATAAGTTTAAAGGACATTTAGATTTGTTTTTTTTTTAAAACTTTTAATGTGAAGAAACTTTAATACAAGATTTAATTATTTTTTTTAAAAATAAAAACTTTAATACAAGATGTAGAGTCTCTAGTTAATCTCAGAGGGTCTCTTCTTACTGGTACAAGACCAGATTTTTGGTTTCTGATTTTTAAGTTTCTCTTTTGGATGTCTTGTAACCAGGGCCTATATCTCTCAGCACTACTTTGTGCTAAGACCTGTTCTTTTCCGTTAATAATGAAATCCTGCTACCATTTCAAAAAAATAAAAATAAAAATTGGTTGAATGGAAGAATTTAGTCTTAATCTTGTGTAATATACACCAGTGAATTTTCTCCAAGAAAAATATGTGCCATTTGGGTGACCTGAGTAGCTAAAATAGGACTTCCTTGTGGAAAAAGGAGTGTTTATATTTGTACTTTTCTTTTTTGGTGTGTAATTTCTTGAGAGTGTTTCTTGTAATTGGAATTCCTATAATCTCTACATCATAGACGAACCAACATATATGGACTTGTTATTATGAGGGAGATATGTTTGAGCAATAACTCCTAACTAGCACCTGCTGATGAATGCAATGTTCAAGCACTTGTGTTGATTATTTAGTGTATAGCAAGGAGGGAGCATCAGATTAGAAACTCATCTTATTTATTATCAGTATCATAACTCTATCTCCTTGTATACTTCTGTTTCCTAGGTTGTCCTCCTTTGTGAAAATAGACAAGACAGATATTCAGTAAAAACAAATTGGGTGAGGGATGGGATAGGTTATGGTGGTTGATTGGCTGGATAATGTATGGTTACTGCAGTGTGTGCACGAGAAGGTGATGTTAATAGTAGAAGGGTATTGGTTTTATATGTACTGGGCTTACTCCAACCCTCTGTTTCCCCTCTTGGTTGTATAAGTAATAATTTGTTGAGTAGGGGAGGTAGGTGAAAATGATGTTCCTCAAATGGTGGGTTAGGAGAGATACAATTGTAGTTGCTTTTTACCACTGGAGACTTTCATGCAGACTAGCATCGTACACCTTCAGAAGAGAACTTTAGACTTCTTGTTTGCATAAATGATTATGACTTTATCTTATTCTTGCAGTCACTGCTGTGTGATCCAAACCCTAATTCTCCTGCAAACTCGGAAGCTGCTCGGTTGTTTAGTGAGAATAAGAGGGAGTACAACCGGAGAGTTAGAGAAATTGTGGAGCAGAGCTGGACTGCAGACTGATACCACAAATATAGAGGTTATTGCAACCTCAATCATGAGCTTTGGCGGCTCATCTGTGTAATGGTTCCAGACACCTTAGTCTGGACTTGTAATTTTAGTGGAGAACATTCATGCTGATCCCAGTATAGTTAGTTGCTCTATGCTACTCCCCTCAATTGTTGTTCACCGCCTGTCAAGCTCCTGTAGATTATGTCTTCTGGTATTGGATTTGTTTAGATTGTGTTAGTTGCTTTTCCAACAAAAATGGTTTTCAAATACTTCCATTAACTATCAAGTTTGGATTTAACTTGTAAGCCTCGCAAACCTACTGTATGATCATATATTTAAATTGAAAAGAAGCAACAACTTTTCATTTGCTTTTGGATCAATTGCTATCAACTTCGTTTTAGTTATTTAATTAGCAGATACATTTTCTTACTGATCGGTTATTGATCTCATTAAGTCTTATCAGTGAGACAGTTAAAGCTGGGTTTACATAGTTCTAAACAATACTTTCAGCATAAAACATTTCTATGAAAATGTCACCTTTTACAGGGATGAAAGGGCTAATGAGTTGAAATGACAGGAAGCCGTATTTAGATGAAATCTAACAACTATAGAAATGAAGTAAAAATAATGTTGTTACATAGTTTCCAGTTCCTCATGGACTTAATCGCCTAGTATATTGAGAGTTTCTAATCTTAAAATTTCCGCGTTACTAAATTTTTGGAAGTCGACAACGTTGGTCATACTGAAGACGGAAAGTATTTGCACTTAACAGTTAATGTTGCACAGAACAATCGTATTGCACTTATAGTCGACGCATCACTTCCAATAGTTCAAATGGACAAAAAATGCTAGATAACAAAGCGCTAACAGGAGTGACTACGCAGAACGACCAAGGGGACGTATATGAACAAGGACACGACACAATGGCCGGGTTCTCTGCTGATCTAGAATTTTGGGCAGAGAAATCACTGCAATTCTCACTGCATATTAGATAATGAAAAACCAGCAAGGAGCAATACTCATGTAAATACTTCACTGCATAGAACTGAAGCATGATAAAAACACTTCCAGTATGATATCATAAAACCAAATGCAATTTAAAACATAAACATATGTATAATAATGCCCAAAAGTCTTGGGTCGAACTAGAACCAAACAAGGAAAACATGACTCTTTCACATGCACACCCCAGATTGACACTTCCACTCGACCCTTCTATGATCTATACAAGGAATAACTTCCTGCTTATGAACACCAAAACAAATAACCATAACAGAAGTATGTTCAACCTTCTTTGATTCCATACATGCATTTAAACTTCTGACTGTGGAGCATCCTGCAAAAAGTGATAGCAAAGTTAACTATAGTATTATATGACATATGCTTACAATTGCAAAAAAGAAAAGGGAAGTTAAACCATATTAATCTTCTTACCATATTCTCTTTGTCTTCTGGAAGGGCTATCTCAGCAGTGCCAGCATTAGCAGGACCTATGATAAAAATAGTTATAAATCTCAGTAACATACACAACCAGCAAGACTTTTAACCATGAAAGTTACCAACAGACATTTACCTTCTACTCCAGCAGATCTATTTCCCTGTCTTTTCGCCTTATTCTTATTTGGTTTTTGCTTAGGATTTTCAAGCTTCTTTTTTATGGTACCAGAAACCTCTGTAGATTTTGGAGTTGCAGCAACCTCTGTAGAGTTTGGAGTTGTAGCAATCTTACTTGCAGTTTTATGGTTCTTAGTTGCAACGTCTTTCCTTGATGAAGTCTCTTTAGTTGGTTCTGCCACTTGCCAAGTTTCGATAGCATCTTTGGTCACGACTTCAGGTTCTGATTTCTCAGTGCCAGCAACAGATGAAGAGCTGTGCAGTTCATCATCAGATGAAGGTGTCCCATCTTGAGGTGCATGGGAACAAGTCTCAGATACTTGCAACTGCTCAAAATCGTGAGAAATATTGTAGCTTTCAAACAATTGTTTCACTGGCTCCCCGAGATCTAGAAGGCTATGACGTTGCACATAGGATTTCAACTCATCCCTCAAACGTTGAAGCGGCTGAAATAAAAAAGACAGAAAAAGATATGAGGTAAGTAGTCTGTTTCTATAGCTTAATTCACCATCTACAGGAAGTTATAAATTTCTCTACAACATTGCAATGGGAAAATAGTGAAATTCATAAACAGTACTAAACTTCTTAATTAGAAAAAAATAAATGAAAAGTAGCTATCTGCCGATCTTCAAGGGACACAGTCGGGAGAGTATTTTCATTAGATATTCTGTAGAATGGTACCCTGTTGATGGAACATTTATCATAATACCTCACAACCAGCTTCCAAAGCAAGTTTGAAAAACCCAAGAGAAATTGAATGCTTAGCAGCAGATTCAGAGAGCTTAATCTGGGATAGCCAGTAGAGTGCAGAGAATAGACGATTGCTTTCCTTTCCAGTTGATGACTTTGCAAGAGCTGAAAGCGGTGTATTAGTTTTCCCCTGGTTGATCACGGATCTCTTTGCCCTAGCCTCCGATATAGGAGTGATAGTGCCTACTGCTCTTGAAGCAGGGCTGGCACTTGACTTAGACTGAATAGACAGCCTTCTTGGAGGTTTAGCAGCAGACTTTTCCTTGCCAAGATCAAGGACACTAATACTCTTACTGACACTTGAGGCAGGTTTTCCCCTAAAATGGGAGATGAAAAAAATTAAGCAAGCATGGACATCAGAGGAAACAAATATTTGGCTTAAGTAAGAATAAAATGACTGGGAAAAGTGCACATCCTTAAAAGTCACTACGCTTGTGTACATGACAATAGTTTAATTTGTTTAAATTTCTATTTGAAAGGAAAAGTGATAACCATTCTCTGCTACTTTACCAAGGCTAGGATGTATTTCTCCAAGACCCCATTAATCACAACCAGGAACAACATAAAGCTATATAGCCTTAACTTTAGAGACTACTTAACATCTGTTTTCGTAAAACAAATTTGATAATAGGGTTTACTTGATTCCAAACCAAAAATTATCACGCAGTTTGAAGAAGCAGTTTTAGCTCTACTGATCATCTCCTGGTGATTCTATAGTAGTGTGCTGCAGTAGCACGAAAAGGAATTTCACAAGGATATAAGCTAAGAGGAAAACTCTATGTTGGATAAGGTTTGTAGGCCAATTAATCAATAATTGTTCAACATACCACGTCAATATGATTGACTTTCATAACAAAGCAGAACATCATGTATACAAAATTCAGCAATTTCTTTTCCCTTTTCCAAAACCAAAACAAATAGGTATTTCATGGCGAATGGTTCAATGTAGGTTAGCATTTCTAGGTTTGCAAATGACCAGAGAATTCATCCAAACAACATATACTCATACAACCGTCGTCTTTTGACAGTCTAATCACACTAAATTCGCTACACGCACTAAAAATCAGTGAAGTAGTAACAGTAATAGAGACAAACCTTCTAGGAACCGAAGAGTTGGAAGCATCAGTCAGAGGCGGCTTCTCCTCCTTGGGCTTAGTGCCCGATCGCAGTGGATATCGAAGAAGCTTCGTTGCTGATGATGATC
>JAJOOR010018621.1:0-21600 GCA_036250505.1 Solanum acaule
ATACACACACATATATATATACATAATTATTTTAATATAAATTCACCTCTTGAGGTTGATTTTATTAATTAAACATATATATATATATATATATATAATTTAACTACACATCAACATATAATATATGTATATGTATACATACATATATATACATATATATACATCTATATGTATATACATATAAGAAGGTGCATTGTCCAGTTTTCTTAACCAAGAAGATAAACAATCCTGGTAACTCACTTTCACTCGTCGTTGAAACATTTTTAGTGGTTGTTTCTACCAATTCATGGTATGTAGCCTCACGAGTTTCTGGTCATATTTGCACTACTTTGCATGGGTTTAAGAAACGCGTAAGCTGATTAGAGATGAAGTTATTATTTTTCAAGTGGATGGTTCAACAGCTCTAGTTTTAGCAATAGGAAATATCATTTTTTTGTTTGATAGTGGTAGAGTTTTAATTTTATAATATGTTCTATATGCACCTATTGTTAGAGAAATTTAATTTCAGTTTCTAAAGTTTTGAGAGATGGTTATGATGTTAATTTTTCTATATAACGGTTGTGTTATTAGCTATAATAAACATTTTGTTTCTGATAGTACATTGATTATATTGATGGTCTTTTTATTATTAATTTCTCTCCAGATTCACAACAATCTGTAGAACTAAATAATGTTAACCTTTCAAGTAAAAGAAAATGTTTTTCTGATTTTAATGAGACTTATTTATGACACTAGCATGTATGTCATATAAATCTAGATAGGATTTCAAGGTTGGTTCGAGATGGACCTTTAGGTTCATTAAAAGTGGAGGCACTGCCAACATGCGAATCTTGTTTAGAAGGAAAAATGACTAAGAGACCTTTCCCCTCAAAGAGAAATTGAGCCAATGATAAATTAGAGTTAATTCATTCTGATTTTGTGTGGCCCGATGAGCATTCAAGGGAGAGTTGGGTATGAGTACTTTGTGACTTTCATTGATGACTACTCAAAATATGGATATAATTATTTGTTGCACCATAAGTCTGAATGCTTTGAGAAATTCAAAGAGTTGAATGAAACAAAGAAACGACATAGAAAATATATCAAGTCACTATGATGTGATCGTGGTGGTGAATACCTCTCTAATGAGTTCATTAGTTACTTATCAGAACAACAAATTACATCTCAAATGTCTGCGCCTAGAACACCACAACAAAATGGTGTAGTAGAAAGAAGAAACAAAACTCTTTTAGAAATGGTTAGATCAATGATGAGTTATTGTGATTTGCCTTATTCATTTTAGGGATATGCATTAGAAACTACAAATTACATTTTGAACTTAGTTCCTTCTAAATATGTTCCTTTGACACCTATTGAACTGTGGACTGGGCACAAACCTAGTTTGAAACATGTTCGAGTTTGGAGATGTCCAACACATGTGCTGAAAGGGAAGACATAAAAATAGGAACCTAAAACAAAAGCATGTTTTTTTATTAGAAACCCTAAAAGAACGAAAGGTGGTATGTTTTATAATCCTAAAGAAAAGAAGGTCATTGTGACTACCAATGCCAAGTTTCTAGAAACGGATTTTTTAACAAACCATATTCCTAGTAGTAAACTAGTTTTATAGGAATTAAGCAAAGAGATAACAAATCAGTCTACTGAAAATAATGTAAACCAAATTCAAACCCCATATGTTAGAGTTAACATACCATTGCATTGTTGTAGCGGGAGAAATGTTAATAAACATATAATTCAACAAGTACAAGTTCCTGAAAATTCATTGCATCAAGGTAGTATGAGTAATAATGAGCAGATTACATTAAAGGAAAAAGTTGTTGATATCTCTGCACCGCAAGGTGATGAAGATAACATGGACACTCAAGATCCTACAAATGATGTGGTTCCACCACAAGATCATAATAATGCAACTCTCTCTGAATTAATTATGAAATTTGGAAAATGGACGTCAATACATCTTTCCTTAATGAAAGTCTTGATGAAAGCATATTTATGTGACAACCAGATAATTTCATAGAAAAAGACAAAGAGCACATGTTGTGCAAGCTTAAAAGATCCATTTATGGATTAAAGCAAGCTTCTAGTGCATGGAATACTTGTTTTGACAATGCAGTCAAGACTTTTGGTTTTGAGCAATATATTAATGAGTCTTGTGTGTACAAAAAGTGGAATGGGGATAAAGTGATGTTTTTGGTATTATATGTAGATGATATCTTGCTTATAAGATAAAAATGTGGGCTTGATGAATTCAGTTAAGGAATGGTTGTCCACTAATTTTGATATGAAGGATTTGAGAGAAGCTGCTCACATGGGATCAAGGTTCTACGTGATCACAAGAAAAATATGTTAGGTTTATCTCAAGCTCATTATATTGTTACAATTCTTATCAGGTTTAGCATGCATGATTCTAAGAAAGGATTTCTTCCTTTCAGACATGAAATTTCTCTATCTAAGGATCAATGTCCTAAGACAAAAGAGGAAACAGAAAGCATGAAGACAGTTCCTTATGTGTTAGTTGTAGGAAGCCTCATGTATGCAATGTTGTGCACTAGACCTAATATCTATTTTGTCGTAGGCATGGTTAGCATATATCAATCTATTCCTGGAAGAGAACACTGGACAACAGTTAAACATATTATCAAGTACCTGAAAAGGACTAGGGATTACATGCTAGTCTATCATTCAGATGAGTTGGTGCCCATAGGGTACACAGACTCAGATTTCTAGTCTGATATGGACTCTAGAAAGTCGACCTCAGGAAATGTGTTTATTTTGAGAGGTGGAGCCATTGTTTGGAGAAGCATCATGCAAATATGTATTGCTGATTCTACCATGAAAGTTGAATATGTAGCAGCCTTTGAGGCAACTAGGGAGGCAGTGTGGCTTAAAAACTTTCTGAAAGACTTAGCGATTGTTCCTACGATAGAAGCACCACTCACAATGTTTTGTGATAATAGTGGTGCGGTTGCAAATTCAAAGGAACCACAAAGTCATAAGAAGGCAAAGCATATTGAGCGAAAGTAACATTTGATTCGAGACATAGTATAGAGAGGAGATGTGATGGTTGCGAAGATTGCATCAGAAAATAACCTGGCAGATCCTTTCACAAAAGCTTTACCACAAAATTCTTTTAATAGGCATGTTGAAGGAATGGGTGTTAAAGTTGTAGGCGCATGGTTATGAGTCTAAGTGGGAGATTGTTAGGATATACTATTAACCATGCATTTTAATATAGTATTATTTATTGAACAATTGTTTTTTTAATTATTCAATTCAATAAAGTGTTACATTAAATAGATCAATTTGTCGCATATGTGTCCTCAGCTTATATAGTAGATGATTTGGTGTACAAAGTATAAGCTTATACACAGAAGATCAAATAATCGGTTCTTATAAGTTAAAAGTTATAGTTCACAATCGTAGATGAAAATTTGAACAAACCATCAGAAAGATTGTAGCACAGGATTAAATGTAATTTATCTTGATTATGAGAATGGTATTCTCGTGCTAATGCATTTTGTATGTATTGAACGGGACTGAGTAGAGATAGATGTTTTAGATTGATTGATAAAAACATATTCTCTAAATTGTTAAATGTACTTATATTCTTAATCTTGATATAATGATTATGATTTGTATATATTAATTATCATTTTGATTTATTAAAAGGTGAGATTCTGAGATGGATCAATATTTCTGGTAGACTGGATGATAATAATATATATTGGTGAAATAATTAGTTAGTTGATGGAATCAATGTCTCAATATAGAGATTGATGATGCACCTTTTTATGAGAAACTTATAAGTTTTCATGTGTAAACCCGACCGGTAGATTTATGAATCTGGTACATGAAATAAGTTAAGTATTGCTCTAAAGGAAATTAATCATTGAATTAAATTCGTCAGTAATTTAATTTATTGATTAGTATATGTAATCTTAACGTGGGGAATTACATAAGTGTGTAATGGGAAATTTTGAAATATAAATAGAGGAGTGCAATTACGAATTTCTAGTGGAATGATTTGTAATTTATTATGGTAAGAATAATTCAAATTAATTATTTGAAATTATTTCCATAATAGGAAGTATCATTAATCAATTATGTGCTCCCTACGGTGTCCATATTTAACTAGAACTCAGAATTCTATTTTCTAGTAGAAGAAGGAAAAGTAGTGTGCAGTTTTTTTCAAGAGAGAAAAGAAACGTGGGTTTCTCTTCTTGAAAAAAAAGGACTTGTATTTTCTTCCCCTTTTTGGACTGGGAAGAAATCTCTATAAGTAGGGATTCTTCTAATCTAGAAAGACATTCAGTTTTCTATACAATAATTGTCCACCCAAGTATTGAGAGAGTTCAATTGTTAGTTTGGGATCATTGTAGAAGACCGTAGAGCTGGAGTGTGATTTGCTTCAAGATATCTGCACACACTTCAAGAGGTAATCCTTGAGTTAATTTTAAGAATGCTTTGTAAGTGATATATATTTGTGGTTGTTGTCTATATTCATGTATGATGTATGATTCTGAAATGCTTTTGTTGTGCATGCTATTTTCTAACAACTAATTCTAATTAATAAGCCTTGACTTATAATGTAGACTTAAGCAACCTATAACAAAATAATTGAATCCTAAAAATTCAATTCAATGGACTAAGGTGCATTATAAATAGGCCATCCTATTAGCACAACTTAAACCCACAAATTAATCTTGAAAAAAAAGCAAGAGAAAAAAAAACCTTTGAACGAGCAATGGCTGCTTCTTCTCCTAATAAGTGTCGCCCCTTGGCAAATTTTCACCCAACTGTTTGGGGATATCATTTCCTTTCTTATACTCCTGTCAGTCACACATATTTCTTTAATACATTTTTTTCTATGTTAATTGTTTTAAGACGTAACATAATATTTGATTAATTAACATATGATAAGTATTTTTCGGATGCAGGAAATTACTAACCAAGAAAAAGTTGAAGTTGATGAGTACAAAGAAACAATCAAGAAAATGTTAGTGGAAGCTCCAGAGGGTAGTCAACAAAAACTTGTGTTGATAGACGCAATTCAACGATTGGGAGTGGCATATCATTTCGATAATGAAATTGAAACATCCATTCAAAACATTTTTTATGCGTCTCAACAGAACGATGACAACCTTCACGTTGTTTCTCTTTGTTTTCGACTTGTGAGGCAACAAGGCTATTACATGTCTTCTGGTAATTGTACTCCATCCTTCATTGTTTCTCTTCGTTTTCGACTTGTGGACGTTGATTGAGTCCTGCAAGTACTTTTAATAAGGTTAAATTTCTTATAACTAATAACAAACATGATGTTTAACCAGATGTGTTCAAGCAATTCACCGAACAAGATGGAAAATTCAAGGAAACACTTACTAATGATGTCCAAGGATTATTAAGTTTGTATGAAGCATCACATCTGAGAGTGCAAGATGAGGAGGTTCTTGAAGAAGCTCTTACCTTTACCACCACTCATCTCGAATCTATTGTCTCCAACTTGAGCAATAACTCTCTTAAGAATGAAGTTACTGAAGCCTTAAGTCAGCCTATTCACATGACTGTACCAAGGGTGGGAGCAAGGAAATACATATCCATTTATGAAAACAATGATGCACACAACCATTTGCTTTTGAAATTTGCTAAATTGGATTTCAACGTGCTGCAAAAGTTCCATCAAAGAGAGCTTAGTGAGCTTACAAGGTAGAAAATTATTTGATTTATATATCTTTTTTAATTAGATGAATAATGATAATTTGGAATAAAAGTGAAATGCATGCAACAAAATCGTTGTTCTTGTGATGTATGTAGGTGGTGGAAAGATTTGGGTTTTGCAAATAAATTTATATATAAAATTTGACCATATAACTAAAACTCTTTTTTTTTTTTTTTTAATGTGTACACTACATTTTTCTTTTGAAATTTGCATCATTAAATTTTAACATGCTGCAAAAGTTGCACCAAAGAGAGCTTAGTGAGCTTACAGGATAGTAAATTATTTAATCTATATAATTTTCTTTAATCAGATGAATAATGGTAATTTGAATTTAATAAAAAATCATTGATATTATAATAAAAATAACTTTTGGCCGTAATAAATATACATATTAATAAAGAGAGTGACATAATATTTACTGACATTAGTTAATTGTCATTAGATTCAATATCGTTATAGACTTTTGAGACATCTGCAAAGAGTGTTACGTTAATTACTTTTAATACACAGTGTCGGATGCAGGATTTCCATCAAGGGGGTTCAAAAAGATAAGTAAGCACACTAATAGTATTCAAGAGGGTTGGGATGGGTCAGATATAAACGGGTCGGATCAAATATAAGCAACTAAATAAAGTTCAACTCTACCTCAACACAAACAATAAAATCGAGCAAGTATATGTTTGACATAATATTAAAATAAGTATGAGATAATGTATTTTTTAATTTTTTTAATTATGGGTCTTGTCTCTGTCATTGTTCTATATATACGTTATTCAAATTTTGAAGCTAACTACGGAATACTTCCGAATCCGATCATATTGTAGTCAATAAAATTCACGTTGAGAAAATAATTATCAAGATTGAGAAATATCGCGACAATTATATTTATTTATAAATTTTAAATGATTACTCCTATTTATTTAATCTTACTTATAATTATATTATTCCTTAATAAAATATAAATTAAATGTTTGACGCAAAATTAGAAAGAGAGAATGTATTATTTTTAATTTTAATTATTAAAACTTTAAAAAAGTTATAAGTTTTACTTAATTTTATAAAAATAGAAAAGAAATCTATTTTTTAATATCTAGTAAAATATATAAATCTCAATAGGTTTTAAAAGATTTTTTTTTTCTCATTTATTGGGAAAATAAAAATTATAATCGCATGAAACTATGGGAAAAAACGCTATTACCCGGATTCAAACCCGTGAACTAGCACTCACCTTGAGCATCCTTGAATGTCCTTTATCACTGAACCAAGCACTTAGCTTATGCTAAGGGGGTTCATTAATTAATTAATTAATATATATATATATATATATAATTAATTAATTAATATATATATATATATATATAATTAATTATCAGTAATAATTTAATTGTCGTTAAATATGTATTACCGGGAGCGAATCTACATTGACCTGAGGGGGTTCATCCGACCCCCTTTCATTGAAAAAATTACATTGTATATCTATGATCATTGTATAAATATTATAAATTAAAATAATGATCATAGATATACAATGTAATTTTTTCAATGAAAGGGGTTCGGATGAACCCCCTCGGGTCAATGTAGATTCGCTCCCGGTAATACATATTTAACGACAATTAAATTATTACTGATAATTAATTATATTTTATTTTTATTTTTTGACTAATTTTTAATTGGCCCACGGGTTGACCCTACCCATATTTCTCAAGTCTTATGTCATGATCCGAGTCTACACCCTGGACTTGGCACTCGAAGATCATTGTTGGTCCCCAAGCGAACCCTCATCCTGGCTGACTACAACCGGAAGACTAACTCAAGCATACAAAAGCTTAAAACTGAAATAAATTCAATAAACTCAAATACTCAACCTTTTTAAAAGTCTGTACAATACTCAAAATAAAAGTAAATACAAAAACTCCTCAACTCTGTCTGTCTATGAAGCCTCTACTATTACAGAAGGATATCGGAACAAGACCCACGACATCTCAAAACTACTAACTGTAAGATAAATGTGAAGTCCTCCGAAATATAAGAAGGCTCACCAAAGCTGACTGAAATATCACATGACCTCAGTGAAACGCCTGTTGATGATCCTGAAAACCTGTATCTGCATCATGAAACGATGCAGGCCAAATGGCTCAGTACATGGAATGTACGAGCATGTAAGGGGAGTTCTAAAGCATAACATAAGCTTGAACTTGATAAAAAGGAAACATACTTACCTCTTCTCAACTCACTCAACTAAACTCAACTCAAGAATCAGATACTCAATTCAAAGATAAGATATTCAACTCTGTGAAATAAGGCTCGACTCAATAATAAGATACTTGACTCTGGGTACTCAACTCTGGATACTCAACTGAATATAAAGCAACAATACAGATGCAATATATGGAAAAATTTTAAAACAGTAGAAATCAATTCAATGTATTGAAAAATGCAATAGTAACTCAGTTTGTATGCAAGGATACAATATAAACTCTGTTTGTATATGAAAATACAAAATAAACTCAGTGTATATAAGAATACAAAATATCTCTGTGGGAGTTTCTCTAACCAACAACCATCACTATGAGTTATGTGATGATACAACATCTCGCCCACGCTACCAGAACTGTCCTATACCTTGCCGGTGTATAGAACCTCTCAACTAAGTGGATCCACTAGTCTATGCTAAAAATCATTAAGGAATCATCTAAAAAGTATGACCCTTTCTACCCACGTTAGCTACATGGTTTATGGGGCTGTGAGTTGTACGAACTCTCCCTCGTATCAGTGCTCAATACTACTCCCAAAATATACTCAGCTCATATGTTTAAAAACATAAATCTTTGTGTGGTTTGAGATTATCACTCAAAATCTTTCTCTAAAAAGAGATGTTACTCAAACTGCTCAAAACTCTTTTGGAAATCTCAGTTTCCTCCTCTTTTAAATGTGAAAATATTTACTCTTGGGACTACTTAGTTCCCATATATCATTTTAAAGAAAATGAAATCCACTCCACTCTTTCTCAACTCAACTCTTAAAACAAGTTTAGAAAAATTTGTAAAAGGCTTCTCAGAATAAAGTTCATGCCGAATTATGGACGTGAACGACTCAATTCGAGGTTTTCAATAACCATACATAGAACTCAATACTCGAGACTCAACAATTTAGAACTCAAGAACTTCAATGGTAATACTCGTTTTCAAGAATACTCACTCAGAGCGTTCATGCAGAATTATGGGCATGAACAATCTCAACTCAAGGACTTCATAATACTACTTCATCTCAAGAATGTTTGACTCATAGGGTTCATGTGGAATTATGGACATGAACAACTCAACTCAAGGACTTCACAGGTAACCTATAATAGCCCTATGGTTAGGAATATAAACTCAAAAGGGTTAGGAACTCATTACTCAAGACTTATGTAACATCTCGCAATTTGAAATAACTAGGAAGAAGCTAATAATTGGAAATAGTCATTTTTGGAAAGAATGAAGATCTGAAAATTTTGTTAAGTTAGAATAAGTTGAGTTTTTGGCCAACTTCAAACAGCCATAACTTCTAGATCAGGATGATTGAGAGGTACTTCCAGATACGTTAGGAAAGCTCTTGGAATGATCTTTCCAACGCCGCTGAGTTTGCGCAATTCCGTGTTTGCATGAGTGAGTTAGGCCCTTTGGAAGTTGGGCTGTTGGAATAAGGAAAGTCCAATCCGGATTTTGAAAGGGTAGTTTGGTCTTTTCCTTGCCCAATTATTTTATTTTGTTTTTTGGTAATTAAGTTAGGGTCTAATCAGAATTAGATCAGCTTACACTTTTACCAAAATACGCTAGGGCTTGGAGAAAAGAGAAAAGAAGAGGAGAAAGGAGAAGAGAAGCAAGATTCGTCAAGATCGTCAAGTTTAGCTTGTGGATTTCGTCGGGGGTGATCCCTACAAGGTATGTCAGATCACATAGCATTGGGTTAGTTCACCCACGCGCCCAACTTGATTCAATTTCAGCAAAGTATATTGATTTGAAAGTAAATCCCTTGAATTCTTGATGAAGTTCGTTTGAATTCTTGTGGGTTGTGTTGTTGGAGTTTTCTTGAAATTGATTCACGTTTATAGCTGTGTTTTCGAGTAGAATCTTATGTTATTTCAGGGTATAAATGATTCTAAGTGTTTGGGGAAATATCCAATGGAGTTTAGAGGGTTTAGAGATGGAAAACGAAGAGGAAATTTTGTCGGGCAAATCTGGGCAGTGCCTCCGCGTCGCGGACCTACTCACCAGATTTGAGAAACAATGTTTCGTGTTGCGGAGCGGTCACGGACCGTTCAGCCTCAAAAGCCATTTTCAAACCAAAAATTTAAAATACTTCTCCGTGTCACGGACCCACCCTCAGAAGGTGATTTCTTGATCTTTTCTCATGTTTAGCTATCTAAAATCATTCATAAACATCATCAGATCTTTCTTATCACAAAGTTATAATCCTTGAATCCATAATTTAATTCAAGGAAAGGTAAGGGTCAAGTCAAGAGAATTTAAGAGTCAAGTTAAGTTAGAAGTTAAGAAGCAAGTCAAGAGAAGTTCTTTAAAGTTTTCAAAAAGTCTTTTCCAAATGTTTTAACTTTGTTTTAAGACTTAAAGTTCAAGTTGAGTAAAGATTAAAGAGTAAAGTTTGAAGTTCATTTCTTCAAAAGTATATGGGGACTATGTATTGCCAAAGGGTTTAAAATTTTTTCACATTTAAACAAGAAAGGAAACCTCGATTTCCAAAGAGCCTTCGGGCAAGTTTTCAGAAAATAGTAATCACTTTCTAAATGAAGCAAGAGAGGAAACTTTGATTTCCAAGATAGCCTTTGAGCTATGTTTTTGAGCACTAATCTCAAATTACTGAAAGAAGTATATTTTAAACATAAGATCTAATATCTATTTTTGGGAGTAGTATTGAGCACCGATATGGGGGAGAGTTCAGGCAACTCACAATCCCCACAAACTATGTAGCCATTATGGGTAGAAAAGGATCATACTTTTTAGATGATTCCTTTAGAGCTTTTTAGCATAAACTAGTGGATCCACTTAGTAGTTCAGGTTCTATACCCCCGACAAGGTATAGGACGGCCCTGACAGCGTGAGGCAAAACGACATATCATCACGATAGCTCTTAAGTGATGGTTGTCGGTTAGAGAAACTCCCACATCAGTACTTTGTATTTTTATATACATCAGAAATATTTGTATTTTCATAGACAAACATAGTTCATATTGTATCTTTGCATGCATACAGAGATATTATTGTATTTCTAAATACACAGAGTTGAAACCATGTTTTAAAGCTTTTCTTTATACTGCATTTATTTACACTGCTTTATATTGAAATCAGTTCAATTAAGTTGAGCCAGGTAAGTTCTTCAGTTCTTTTCAAGCTTAAGTTATGTTTAGCATTCCAACTCGCATACTCGTACATTAAATGTACTGATACCAGTTGACTTGCATCTTATTATAATGCATACACAGGTATTTACGATCAACATCCAGCGCCTTATCGATCCAGTTGAGCACTCAAAGCCAGTTGGTGACCCTCCTAGCTTTCCATAGGATCCTTTTATTGTTTTCAGTATTTTAGTTCATTAGGATGTCGTGGGTCTTGTCCCGTTGTCCATCTCAGTTGTTTAGAGGTTTCATAGACAGAGTTAGTGATGTTAGTTCATGAGTCTTTACTTTTTCTTTTTAGTTAAGTTGAGACTTGAGTTGCCACTTTGGCAGTGAATGTTATTATAATACATTCTAAGTTATATTTTTAGTAGTTCAGTTTACTTGTTTTAAAAGTATTTATCTTGAGTAAAGTCTTCCGCTGAGTAAATAAGATATGCCAAGGGTTCGCTTGGGGCCAGCAATGGTTATCGAGTACCGGCCACATCCAGGGTGTAGGCTCGGGGCGTGACAAACTTTGTATCAGAGCAGAAAGTTCAAGAGTCCTAGGGAGTCTATGAAGCCGTGTCTGTAGAGTCCTAGTTATCGGTGTGAAGCGTGCCACATTTATAATTAAAAGGCTACAATATTTAGGAAATTATCTCACTTCTTTTATACTCATTTCATGCATTGGAGTTTTATCTCTAATAAGTTTCTTTCTAACTCGTACTTATGAGTAAACGATTTTGAGCTGGTCTATGGTCGAGAGTGCCTTCATGAGGCGTTTCTTTCCTCGTGAGCTAAGAGAAGCAAAGAGATGGTTGCTAACATGAGGAGCAGGGTGAGTTTATTCGTTGTTGGGTTGACTCGTCTATTAAGTAAGGAAAGTAAGGCAGCCATGCTGAAAGGTTACATGGGCATAGCAAGGCTAATGATTCATGTGCAACGATTTGAAGAGGACAAGTTGAAGGATATAGAAGAGTATAAGAACAAGAGAGCTAAGACATCAGGGAATGAATCCGGGCAGGAAAAGAGTAATGCGAACCGGTCTTCTTTCTAACATAAGCAGAAAGGACCTGCTCTATCATCTGCTAAGCAGATGAACAAATGTGAGTACAATAGTCAAAATTCTCAGAACTTCAGAGCTAGACCTGCTCTTTCGCAAGGTAGTAAGGCACAAGGGGGTACTAAGACTCCTACATGTGCTAAGTGTGGTACGAGCCACTCAGGGGTGTGTCGTGATGGCTCCACTAGTTGCTTTCAAGTGTTGCCAGAACGGTCATTTTATGAGAGAGTGTCCTAAGAGTAGACAAAGTAATAGTAATGGGGAAATAGAGCCTAGTCTTCTTCAGTTGCTCCACCAGATAGAGCTGCATCTAGATGAGCTACTTCAAGGGCAGGCGTAGAAGGAAACAGTCTTTATGCTATCGCTAGTCGCCGAGAGCAAGAGGATTTGCCAAATGTTGTTACTGGTATGATCCAAGTCTTCAATTTTGATGTTCTTCTTGAGCCTTCAGTTTTTCTACACCTGATGGTGAGTCTATTTTAGCAGAAAGAGTATGTTGTGATTGTCCCGTTTCTATCAATTATAAGAGTACCATGTCTGACTTAGTTGAGTGAGATATGGTAGATTTTGATGTCATTCTAGGTATGTACTGGCTTCATGCATGTTATGCATCAATAGATTGTAGAACTCGAGTTGTCAAGTTCCAATTTCCAGTGAACCAGTTATATAGTTGAAGAGTAGTTCAGCAGTGCCTAAGGGTCATTTTATTTCGTACCTTAAGGCAAGAAAGTTAGTTTCCAAAGGGTGTGTCTGTCACTTAGTCCGAGTTAATGACTCTAGTGTTGAAATACCTCTTATTCAGTCAGTTTCAGTAGTAAGAGAGTTTCCAGAAGTCTTTCCTGATGATCTTCTCGGAGTACCTCCTGAGAGAGAAATAGACTTCGGTATAGACATTCTTCCAGATACTCGCCCTTTATCTATTCCACCATATAGAATAGCACCAGCAGAGTTGAAAGAGCTTAAAGAGCAGTTGAAAGATCTCATTGATAAGGGATTTATTCAACCAAGTATCTTACCTTGGGGCGCTTCGATCCCATTTGTGAGAAAGAAAGATGGCTCCCTTAGAATGTGTATAGATTACCGTCAGTTGGACAAGGTTACCATCAAGAGTAATATCCTCTCCCAAGGATTGATGATCTTTTTGATCAACTTCAGGGTGCTACTAGTTTCAATAAGATAGACCTCAGATCAGGCTACCATCAGTTGAAAGTAAGGGAATGTGATATTGCAAAAACAGTATTCAGGACCCGTTATGGTCATTATGAGTTTTTGGTCATGTCGTTTGGTTTGACCAATGCACCTGCAACATTCATGGACCTTATGAATAGAGTATTCAAACCTTATTTAGATATGTTTGTTATCATCTTCATTGATGACATACTAATCTATTCAAGGAATGAAGAAGATTATTCTAGTCATCTCAGAATAGTTCTCCAGACTCTAAAAGATAGAGAGTTATATGCCAAGTTCTCTAAGTGTGAGTTTTGGCTTGAGTCTGTGGCATTCTTAGGCCACATTATGTCTAGAGAGGGAATTAAAGTTGATACTCAGAAAATTGAGGTAGTGCAGAATTGTCCTAGACCCACATTTCCAACTGATATTAGGAGTTTCTTGGGTTTAACTGGCTATTATAGAAGGTTCGTAGAGGGGTTCTCATCTATTTCGTCTTTTTTGACCAAGTTAACTCAGAAAATAGTGAAGTTTCAATGGTCTGAAGCTTGTGAGAAAAGCTTTCAGGAATTGAAAAAGCGGTTGACAACTGCCCTAGTTTTGACATTACCAGAAGGTACGCAAGGCTTTGTTGTCTATTGTGATGGATCTATAGTTGGTTTGGGTTGCGTATTAATGCAGAATGACAAGGTTATAACTTATTCCTCTAGATAGTTGAAAGTTAATGAGAAGAATTACCCAACCCATGACTTAGAGTTGGCTACCATAGTATTTGCTTAGAAGATATGTCGTCATTATTTGTATGGTGTGCATGTAGATGTGTTCACCGATCACAAGAGCCTTCAGTATGTATTTACTCAGAAAGAACTTAATCTCAGATAGAGAAGGTGGTTAGAGTTACTCAAAGATTATGACATGAGTATTCTTTATCATCTAGGTAAAGCTAACGTTGTTGCTGACACCTTGAGTAGGCTGTCTATGGGTAGTACCGCCCATTTTGAGGAAGATAAGAAAGAGTTAGCAAAAGAGGTGCATAGACCTGCAAGCTTAGGAGTTCGACTAATGGATTCCACAGAAAGAGGAGTAGTGCTGATGAATGGGGCTGAATCTTCATTAGTGTCAGAAGTGAAAGAAAAGCAAGACCAAGATCCAATTTTGCTTGAATTGAAGGCAAATGTTCATAAGCAAAAAGTGATGGCTTTTGAACAAGGGGGGGATGGTGTTTTGAGGTATCAAGGTAGATTATGTGATTGATTTCAAGGGTAATTGGGATGATCACCTACCTCTCATTGTGTTGCTTACAAAAATAGTTACCATGCTAACATCCAAATGGAACCATATGAGGCTCTTTATGGGAGAAGATGCATAACTCCTATTGGATGGTTTGAAGTTGGTGAAGTTGGGATGATAGGACCAGATTTAGTTCATCAAGCTATGGAGAAAGTGAAAGTGATTCAAGAAGGGTTGAAAACAGCCAGAGTCGTCAGAAATCCTACACTGATGTTAGGAGAAGGGAGCTAGAGTTTGAAGTAGATGATTGGGTATATCTCAAAGTTTCACCCATGAAGGGTGTTATGAGATTTTGTAAGAAGGTGAAACTTAGTCCCCGGTATATTGGACCTTATCGAATATCCAAGAGGATTGACAATGTAGCTTATGAGTTGGAGCTACCCCAAGAGTTAGCAGCGGTTCATCCAGTATTTCACGTCTCCATGTTGAAAAAGTGCATGGGAGATCCTTCATTGATCATACCAACTGAAGATATTGGAATCAAGGATAGCTTATCTTATGAGGAGATTCTTGTTCAGATTCTAGATTGCCAAGTTCACAAGTTGAGAACAAAAGAGGTAGCATCAGTCAAAGTCCTTTGGAGGAACCAATTTATTGAAGAAGCTACTTGGGAAGCTGAGGAGGATATGAAGAAGAGATATCCTCATCTCTTCGAATCCGGAGAAGTTCTGAATTAAGGTACTAATCCTTTCTTAGTATTTATTTATTAGTTGGCATGTTGTTTTGCATTTGCTTATGGGTGTTTGAACTGAATGTTATATGTTACACCCTTAGCCTAGGGGGAGATATTGTAACATCTCGCAATTTGAAATAATTAGGAAGAAGCTAATAATTGGAAATAGTCATTTTTGGAAAGATTGAAAATATAGAAAATTTGTTGTTAGAATAAGTTGAGTTTTGGACAATTTCAAATGAAGATACCTTCTAGCTCAGGATGAGATAGAGGTACTTCAAGATATGGTAGTAAAGCTCTTGGAATGATCTTTCCAACGCCGCTGATTTTGCGCGATTCCGAGTTTGTATGAGTGAGTTACGCCCTTTAGAAGTTGGGCTGTTGATATAAGGAAAGTCCAATCCGGATTTTAAAAGGGTAGTTTGGTCTTTTCCTTGCCCAATTATTTTATTTTGTTTTTTGGTAATTAAGTTAGGGTCTAATCAGTATTAGATCAATATACGCTTTTACCAAAATACGCTAGGGCTTGGAGAAAAGAGAAGAGAAGAGGAGAAAGGAGAAGAGAAACAAGATTCGTCAAGATCGTCAAGTTTAGCTTGTGGATTTCGTCGGGGGTGATCCCAACAAGGTATGTGAGATCACATAGTGTTGGGTCAGTTTAACCACGCGCGCAACTTGATACAATTTCAGCAAAGTATATTGATTTGAAAGTAAATCCCTTGAATTCTTGATGAAGTTCGTTTGAATCCTTGCGGGTTGTGTTGTTGGAGTTTTCTTGAGATTGATTCACGGTTTAGTTATGTTTTCGAGTAGAATCTAATGTTATTTGAGGGTATAAATGATTCTATGTGTTTGGTGAAAGAACCAATGGAGTTTAGAGGGTTTAGAGCTGGAAAATGAAGAGGAAATTTCATCGGGAAAATCTGGGCAGTGCCTCCGCGTCGCGGACCTGCTCCCCAGATTTGGGAAAAAACGTTTCACGTCGCGGAGCGGTGACGAACCGTTCTGCCTCAAAATTCGTTTTCAAACCAAAAATTTAAATACTTCTCCATGCGCGGACCCACCCTCAAACAATGATTTATTGATCTTTTCTCATGTTTAGCTATCTAAAATCATTCCTAAACATCATCAGATCTTTCTTATCACAAAGTCATAATCCTTGAATCCATAATTCAATTCAAGGAAAGTTAGGAGTCAAGTCAAGAGAAGTTAAGAGTCAAGTCAAGAAAAGTTAAAAGTCAAGTCAAGAGAAGTTAAGGGTCAAGTTAGAAGTTAAGAAGCAAGTCAAGAGAAGTTCTTTAAAGTTTTCAAAGTCTTCTCCAAATGTTTTAACTTTGTTTTAAGACTTAAAGCTCAAGTTGAGTAAAGATTGAAGAGTAAAGTTTGAAGTTCATTTCTTCAAAAGTATATGGGGACTATGTATTCCCAAAGGGTTTAAGATGTTTTCACATTTGAACAAGAAAGGAAACTTCGATTTCCAAAGAGCCTTCAGGCTAGTTTTCAGAAAAGAGTAATCGCTTTCTAAGTGAAGCAAGAGAGAAATCTTTGATTTCCAAGATAACCTTTGAGTTAAGTTTTTGAGCACTAATCTCAAATCACAAAAAGAAGTATGTTTTAAACATAAGAGCTAATATCATTTTTTGGGAGTAGTATTGAGCATCGATATGGGGGAGAGTTCAGACAACTCACAACTCCCATAAACCATGTAGCCATCGTGGGTAGAAAAGAGTCATACTTTTTAGATGATTCCTTTAGTTCTTTTTAGCGTAGACTAGTGGATCCACTTAGTAGTTAATGTTCTACACCCCCGGCAAGGTATAGGACGACCCTGGCAGCATGAGGCAAAACAATGTATCATCACGATAACTCTTAAGTGATGGTTGTCGGTTAGAGAAACTCCCACAACAGTACTTTGTATTTTTATATACATCAGAATTTTTGGTATTTTCATATACGAACAGAGTTCATATTGTATCTTTGCATACATACAGAGTTATTATTGTATTTATAAATACACAGAGTTGAAACCATGCTTTAAAGCTTTTCTTTATACAACATTAATTTACACTGCTTTATATTGAAATTAGTTCAGTTCAGTTCGGTTGAGTTGAGCCTGGTAAGTTCTTCAGTTCCATTCAAGCTTAAGTTATGTTTAGCATTCCAACTCGCATACTTGTACATGTAATGTACTGATGCCAGTTGGCCTGCATCTTATTATGATGCAGACGCAGCTAATCAGGATCAGCATCCAGTGCCTCGTCGATCCAGTTGAGCACTCAGAGTCAGTTGGTGAGCTTTCTAGCTCTTCGGAGGATTCTCTTATTATTTTCAGTATTTTAGTTCAATAGGATGTCATGGGTCTTGTCCCGATGTCCATCTCAGTTGTTTAGAGGCTTCATAGACAAATTTAGTGATGTTAGTTTATGAGTCTTTACTTTTCCTTTTCAGTTAAGTTGAGACTTGAGTTACCACTTTGGCAGTGAATGTTATTATAATACATTCTAAGTTATATTTTAAGCAGTTCAGTTTACTTGTTTTAAAAGTATTTATCTTGAGTAAAGTTTTCCGCTGAGTAAGTAAGCCTGGCCAAGGGTTCTCTTGGGGCCAACAATGGTTCTCGAGTTTCGGCCACGTCCAGGGTGTAGGCTCGGGGCGTGATAACTTAGAACTTGAAGATACTACTCCTCTCAAAGATGCTCAATTTATGAAGTTCATGGGAATTTATGGGCATGAACGACTTGACTCGATAGTCTAAATAACAATATGGAACTTATGTATACAACACTTCTCATTCTCATATTTACTTCCTCAAAACGTAGTTCAAATCGATAGTTGAACTCAAAGGATTCACAATTGGGCTCAAAGACTTTTTTGAACTCTATTCTTAACTCTTTCTTGAAGTTGAATTATTAATTGAAGAGTTATGGTTCATGATATGAAGTATCTTGTGATGACAAAGTAGACTAATGAATACATTCTCCTAATTCTCACACTCATTTGCTTGAGTCTTGAAACAAGTTGATAGAAATTGTAGAAGAATCCTCAAAAAGACTCAAAGGGACTTTCTTAAAAATGTTCGAAAGAACTTTCAAGACTTAACTCTTAGCTCTACCTTGAAGGATATCGTAATGATTAAATGAGTTTTAGATAGTAGATCATGAGAAACGGTTGAAAAACACTGCCTGGGGAGAAAGTCTGCTACACGGAGATGAATTATAATGTTTGGTCAAAATAATTTTTGAAATAGTGGAGTACGCATTCTCTTCGCGATGCGGATAGAAAAAATTCACTTCTGAGGAACAGGTCCGTTGTCATTCCCCAAGCCTACACCCTAGACGTGGCCGGCACTCGAGAACCATTGTTGGCCCCAAGCGAACCCTTTGTCTGGCTTACTTACTCAACAGAAGACTTAGACATAAGAAATAGAATCCAAATATAAGATAACCCAACATGTCTCAAACTTAACTCATAATGTTTTCAAAAATAAACATTTAACTTAGCAAAAATGGCAACTCAAATATGAACATAAGCCAATAACAAAATGATGACGAATGAAATAACACCTGACTGACTATCTATGAAGCCTCTAAAACAACTAAGATGGATGTCGGGACAGGCCCACGACATCCTAATGAGCTAAAATGATAAAGTAATGAAAAAGGGGATCCTCCGGAATGCAAGGAGGCTTACCAACAACTCTAAAGCTCAACTGGATCAATGATGCGCTGGATGCTGATCCTGGTTACCTGCGTCTGCATCATAATAAGATGCAGGCCAACTGGCATCATTACATTAAATGTACGAGTATGCAAGTTGGAATGCAAGCTTGAAAAGGATCTGAAAGAAACACTTACCTTGGCTTTACTCAACTCCGGAATAACTTAACTCAACTTACTGAACTCATTTCAATATAAAGCAGTTTAAAGACAAGTGCAACATAAAGAAAAGTTGTTTAAAACATGATGTCAACTCTGTGTATTTAGAAATACAATAATAAATCTGTATGTATGCAAAGATACAATATGAACTCTATTTGTATATGAAAATACAAATATTTCTGATGTATATAAAAATATTAAATACTATTTTGGGAGTTTCTCTAACCGACAACCATCACTTAAAAGCTATAGTGATGATACAACGTTTCTTGTCCCCACACTGCCAGGGCCATCCTATACCTTGCCGGAGGTATAGAACCTGAACTACTAAGTGGATCCACTAGTCTATGCTAAAAAGCACTAAGGGTTCATCTAAAAAGTATGACCATTTTCTACCCATGATGTCTACATGGTTTATGGGGGTTGGGGGTTCTCTGAACGCTCCCCCATATCAACGCTCAATACTACTCCCAAAATATGATACCAACTCTTTTTGTTTAAAGTATACTTCTTCTGTGATTTGAGATTAGTGCTCAAAAACTTAGCTCAAACGCTATCTTGGAAATCAAAGTTTCCCCTCTTGCTTCATTTAGAAATCGATTACTCTTTTCTGAAAACTAGCCCGAAGGCCCTTTGGAAATCGAGGTTTCCTTTCTTGTTTAAATGTGAAAACATTTTAAACTCTTTGGGAATACATAGTCCCCATATACTTTTGAAGAAATGAACTTCAACTTTCCTCTTTACTGAACTTAAAACTCAAGCCTTAGAATAAGGTTAAAACATTTGTAAAAGACTTTTGAAAACTTTATGCACTTCTCTTGACTTGACTCTTAACTGATCTTGACTTGACTCTTAACTGATCCTTGAATTGAATTATGGATTCAAGGATTGAGATTAGTGATAGGAAAGATCTCATGATGTTTAGGAATGATTTTAGATAGTTAATCATGAGAAACGATTAAGAAATCACTGCTGGGGAACTACTCCGCGACGCGGACGTGAATTAAAATATTTGGTCGCGAAATAAATTTTGAGGTAGAACGGTCCGTGGCCGCTCTGCGACGCGAAAACGATTTTTGTCAAATCTGAGGAACAAGTCCGCGACGCGGGCCTGCTACCTGTTCCTTGCCCGACTTCATTTTCCAGCCCCAATTCGCCTGAACTTTGACTATTATTCTCAAGTTCTCTTTAGATTCAGATACCCAGTACGTATCTAACTCAAACAACTCAAGGAAACAACATTTTAACCTCAAGGAACTCCTCAATCTCAACCTAACTCAAGAACGAAGGTCAATTTCAAGAACAACATTCGAGATTCATCAACTTTCAACTTGCTAGAACAAACTTCGCTGAAATAAACGTGATTGGTGCATGGGTGAATGAACCCAACGCTGTGAAAGACTCACATACCTCTTTAGGGATCAACCCTTGTCGAAATCCACAAGGTAAACCTTTAAGAATGACGAACTTTGCTCTTTCTCCTCTTTTCTCCTCTTCTCTAAAACCCTAAATCTTTTCCAAAAGCGTAAAACTGAAAAAGTTCAGTCTATGCCCTTAATTAATTCACTAAAACGAATTTAATTAATTGGATAAGGAAAAGACTGAAATACCCTTCAAAAATCCGGATTGGACATTTCCTTATTTGAACAGCCCAACTTCCAATGGGATTATCTCACTCATACGAACTCGGATTTGTGCAATCTTGGCGGCATTGGAAAGATCGTTCCAAGAGCTTTCCAACCATACCTAGAAGTACACCTAACTCATCTTGAGATAGGAGTTATGTTCGTTTGAGGTTGACCAAAAACTCACTATTTCCTAACTTAAACAAATTTCCAAATTGTTCATTATTTCCAAAAATGACTATTTCCAGTTCTTAGCTTCTTCCTAGCTATTTCAAATGGCGAGATGTTACATCCGTGACGTGGACCTAGTAACTATTTTTTGTCTGACTTTTTCTTCCTTGTTTTCTTGTCACGACCCGAGTCTACACCCTGGACGTGACTGACACTCAAGAACCATTGTTGGTCCCCATGCGAACCCTCATCCTGGCTGACAACAAGCGGAAGACTAACTTAAGCATGCAAAAGCTTAAAAACTGAATAAAAATCCATGAAACTGAAATATAAAACTTTAACTCAAATGAAATACTCTGAATACAAAAATAATATTCAACTCGCCATAAAATAGGAAACTTAAGTCTTTAAAACATTTAATAAAATAAATGAATAATTCAGTCTTCTCAACTATATTGACTATCTATGAAGCCTCTAATTGATAAAGATGGAAGTCGGGACAAGACCCACGACATCCTGACTAAATTGAAAGGTAAATGAAATCCTCCGGAAACAAGGAGGCTCACCATAGCTAACTCGAACTCTCGGATGTATCAACGAAGCTCCCGTTGATGATCCTGAATACCTGTGTCTG
>JAJOOR010018622.1:0-12096 GCA_036250505.1 Solanum acaule
CATCCCTTTACTACTTTGTTAAGATTTTGGTTCTTCTATGGTGTTTTACCCCGCACTTGTTTTCCTTGCTTTATAGCCTACTGACTGGGATGATAGGGAATATATAGAAGATCCAAATGATGACAAACCTGAGGTAACTTATATGCGTTTAGGTTTCTGTAGGTTTTATCAATTTGCTTTGGATTGTGACTTATTTGGATCTTTTTACTCCAGGGATATGATTCTATTCCGAGAGAGATTCCGGACCGGAAAGCTAAAAAGGTTAGTTTGCAACTGGAACATAATTGATGGAAACCATGTTCATCACCTGCATTGTGACTGAGGTTCTATGAGTTCCTTTTCGGTCATATGGTCATTCTAGAAAGGCTTTTTCATCTACCTTTACAAGTATCAATTTTTTTTGATATATAGCTTTTTCATAGGATATATATATTAAAAATCAAAAAAATTGTTTTCTTTGATCAGCCTATTAACTGGGATGACGAAGATGATGGTATGTGGAAGGCACCCAAAGTACCTAATCCAGCATACCGGGGTGCATGGAAAAGGAAGGTATGATGCAAAAATCTTTTTCAATGGTTAGTTATTAAGAATGAATGGTTTAAGTTAGAACTGGAATAACTAAAAATTTATTTTTATGATGCAGAAAATTAAGAACCCCAATTATAAAGGGAAATGGAAGATCCCCTGGATTGATAATCCAGGTAATGAATGTTTGCAATCATATCATACTGCACATGTCACTGCTATGAAGTTTTAGGAGAAAATTGGAAAACAAAACCTGATCTTTCTCTTTGTTTTCAGAATTTGAAGATGATCCTGATCTCTACGTGCTGAAGCCAATCAAATATGTTGGTATTGAAGTTTGGCAGGTAATACAGACTATCTTATTCTTAGGCAATGTCATCTACTATCTTTTTCTTCGGGCAATGTCACCTTTTCTGACTAGCTAACTCAGTAATATATATAGTAAAAAGTGGATTGTAATATGTTGGAGTGCAGGTAAAGGCAGGTTCTATTTTTGATAACATTCTGATCGGTGATGATCCGGATTATGCAAAACAAGTGATTCAGGAAGTGTTTTCCCATAGGGAGGTCTCTACTTGATCCTCTATCCTTTACTAGTAATTTGTAGATCGATTTCTCTTGTAGTACTTAAGAATTTCTTGAAACATTTTGTTAGGCTGAAAAGGAGGCTTTTGAAGAGGCAGAGAAAGTGAGAAAAGCAAAAGAGGAAGAGGTGACAGTTCTTGCTTATCACTAACATTCTACCTAACCTTCTTTTGTTGATGCATAAGTTCTAAAATGATTGGAAATTCTTAGGAAGCTCAAAGATCAAGAGAGGAAGGTGAACGGAGGAGACGAGAAAGGGGTAGGGACAGACACCGGGACAGATACAAGAGGGTTAGTATTCTCATATATTCGGATTTTTGAATATGCATTTTGCAGTAGTTTCCTCCTAAAATTTAATACATTTTTGCTTTACATTGTTATGATATTGTAATATCTAATTATTGATTTAACACTTTTCTCCAGCGCTATCACCATGATTATATGGATGACGATCATGTAAGCTCATAATTCTTTTTCTTCCCTCCCGACTTATTCCACCCCGGCTTATTCTGTTGACATCTTATTGTCTTTACATGACTGTGACAGTCAATAGATGTGTAGTAATTGGAAGTCTCAAAAGATGGTTAATTCAATATAAAAAGATTGATTTTGAAATTGTTATGGAGTTGAAATTCTTTTTCTTAAGACGAAATGTGGTTCTAAACTTTGAAGAATATCACCACTCTATTTATGGCTTCTGTCTGAAAGGTTGATCCTCTTAAACGGATAGATTCCTTGGTTAGTTATGTCGCAAGTGCAAATAGCAGATTTACAGCAATATTGAAATTTGCAGTCATATCCAGTACAACTTATAATGTTAATATAGTTTACTTAAAATCAGAGGTTACTGAAACAAATGATGAATAGAATTAAGGTTTGGTAGATGAATTGTTGTGCCTTGCACCTTTGGTGACATCAATTGCTCTTCTGATTTTGCAGGATGAATTTTAATTTGGTGTTAAGACCATATACTACATTCTCCAGCATGGAGACAGATACATTTGGGTTTATTGTGTTCCTCTTGTTGTATTTTGCTCTTATTGTAGCTGTATTTTTGCAAATCGCTAAGGCGTCAGATAAGAAGTGCATATGTATCTCTAAAACTATTAATTATATTTGAAAGTTAAGTGTCAAAGCTTTGGCCAGCGTGAGTGATTTTCGAAATGTGTTTCAGGACAATGATATTCAGTGATATCTATTCGTTCATGCCCTCTGGATGTTCATATTGAAAAATTTAACTTCCTATTATCTAAACATATTTTGAATGCATCATCAGTACTAAAAACAAGACTAATCAATCTTGTTCCATAAAACCAATAATCTTGATCAATGGAGGATCAGTACTCAAGTAGCGACAGAGACAGAAGTTGCATGTTTGGATGATATTGAGAACTTATAATATGCAGTAATATGAAAATTTTCTTATAGATGTCCAGAATTGAATGAATTGACAAAGATAATTCCATCACAATGCGGTATTAAAGTTGCTTCAAATTGGTTTTTTCAGAGCCAAACATTTACTAACATGATTCATATTTTATTTTATTTTACTTATATAGAAAGGACAGTTTTCAACATGTATGCTAAGAGTAATTTAACAAAAGCTAAGGGATAGTTCAGTCTTTGAGCATGAACCAATAATGAGTCATTACTCATTACTGATAACACGTATATGTCTTGTAGCCATTGCACATTATTTCTACTTTCTTTTTTTTTTTAGGAATATTTCAGTAGATGCATGTACTATCATTTTTCTCAAGTTCTCTATAATTTGTATGTGTGTATTCTTCTTCGGCACCAAAGAAGAAATTGGCACTGCATCTCTTAGGATTTTGCCATTATTTTGATAGGAAAAAAGAGCTAACCTTCTTTAAAAATATCTTTTTAAAGGGTTAAATTTTAATTGATTTAGCTATGACTATAAAAATATAAGAGGGGGCTTGTAAAGATGTGGTTATGTAGTATATGGATAATGAACCAAAAAGGTAAGAGAATGAAATTTCATTATTCTGGAATTCATCTTTTATGCATTTTCTAAAATCGATAAACTTGATTTTTATTTATTAATCAAAATTGGATTGGATTTTGTTTATAGATACACACTACTATTGGTTTCTTTTAACCAAATTCATCAAAAGGTTGATGTAGCTATATATTTTGAAGAAATTTTCATTTCAACTTTTATTTAAAAAATATAATATTGTAACTATAACATTAAACTGGCTTAACTAAGTTTAAATTTAGGGATTGTATTTCCTCCATCCAACAAGTGGCACTGCCAATTTAGACTATCAAGTTGAAATTTTGTATACGTTGCAAGAAACTAGATTGATGAGTCACTTTTGACAAAATTCAAATTATCAAATTGAAAGAGTTTAGATTTTGTGTTGGTAAATATACTATGATGTTAGATATTGGCGTAAATCTCATGTGGTTGAACAATGAACACACTTAAAAGTGTTGCATTTTTTTAATTTTTTGAAGATGGTAAAATTTATATTTATTGGTTTGAATTATTTTTTTCTCCGTCTTTATGTAGACAGCTTTGCATGGTAACATTGAATGAGTGACACAGCTTTTCTGCACAAATGTGTTCAGTGATAGTACATTAAAATTTTAGAGATCTCCCCTTAAATCATCAGCTTATTACATACTTTATCAAACTTCTTCATTCTTTTTAACATCTTAGCTATCTCTGCGCGCATATTTTATTTGACAATTCTATCTACAAATAAAGATTACGCGCGGGGGGAAATTACGTTACTAATATATGATGTCTAAATAGTATGAGTTGTAGATAGTTTTCTTGTATATATAATATAAAGGAATAAAGGATATGTACTTAAGCATTTATCACTATATGTTATTCCAAAGTGTGAATAGAACCTTATTATTTTATCAAGATAGTTCAAATTTTTATAGCATTGGGCCCGTGCTAACACGGGCCATATTCCTCTAGTATTAATAGAAGATTTTATTAGGCAAATCATTACATATGGACATGGCCACGATTTATAAAAGCAGACCTAGGGTAACGATGTTGGTGGAGGACTTACTATTAGAATTTCATAAGTCTGTAATGATAGAAATAGAGAAGATGAGGCCACACAACACTACAACAAATCTTATACTATATACTTATTATTATAATTTATAAAAGGGAAAATTTCATATATGGCAAACAGATTTAAGGAAATAATGCTCCATAACTATAGTTTATCTAATTACGTTCTATGGGTATAATTTAGTTTGCTATGGGGACATAAAATTATATATCTCATTTTTTATGTTTTTAATTTATACAAATTTTTCTTTTTATAAATAGTTACATGAGCGCTAAATACGATAACAGAAAATTGATAGAATCCCATGATTCAAGCTAAATCTTTTTTAATAGAATATTTTGCCAAAAATGAGTTCTAATAAAATACAAACACCATAACAAATTGTATTCCTTATCCACAGGAGATTCAAACAAACGAAGAAAATTTGGTTAATCAATATTCTTGATTATTCAATCAATCACAAATATTACTCAAATGTATTTTTACACCCTTAAAATTCAAAAATATACAAATTTACATTTTTCTACATATTCATATCCATATATAATATACATATACAAATATTTAAATTTGTATACTGCCAGAGTTATACATATTCAATACTTTCAAAATCATTCCAAATTCAAAATTATACAAATTTACACATTTATGTTCATAAATTAATTACTTTATCAAATAAAAGCACACATGTTTAACTGATACATATACATTTCATATATACATATACAACATATACAATCGATAATAAATCCATTGACAGCCGAAGTAATATACAAATGGTGTCAAGTAAATTTTCGAACTAGCACACACTTATAATTGACACATATACAATTTATATATACATATTGCAACATATACAATCAATAATAAATTCATTGACAGCCGAAGTAATATACAAACGGTGTCATGTAAATTTTCAAATTAATGATTCAAATAGAATTCTTATTATACAAATCTAAATACGAAATAATTTGGACATGAAAAGGCATACCTCTCGTAATCCTCTAGGATGGAGTTCCATCATCCATTTTTTTTTGAAAAGCTTGAAATCTGAAGATCAATGTGAGATTTTTGAGAAAATATCACCCCCCAAAAAAGCATAAGTTGGTCATATAAAAGTGAAAACACGACTAGAAGGGAGAGAGTGAAATTGGAAATTCAAATTGGATATGTGTGAGTGAATTAAGAAAAAAAAAAATAGGGAATGGAGAGAGGAGAGATAAAATTGAGTTTGTATAAAATTTTATACTAAGGCCAAGAATTGTGATTTTGATTCGGTATATAAATAATGGGTGGATCCCATATTTAATAGCAAAATTTATCAAATTATAGTCACAAAGAGTAATTAAAAGAAACTATACCCTCGTTAAATAATAACATAATAATGTTTGCCACCTCGCGTAATTTTTCCTTTATAAAAAGACAATCTTAGGCCCGCCTATCAGGGGTGGAGCCACCTTGTCCCTAGGGTGTCCAATTGGACACCCTTTGTCTAAAAATTATACGATATATACAAGTAAAGTTTTGACTTATATTGGTAAATATGGTATTTTGGACACCTTGAAATAACAAAGTAACCTGTAGTGGAGATGGCTCGAGCTCTCGCAAACCCACTCGCTACCCCAATTCGAATCCTTGCATGAGCGTTTTTCATTTTTCTGTGAAGTTTGTAAGTAAATAAGCATGCGTTAGTTTAATATATATATGTTCAATAGCTTGGTGGTAAATAGTGTCATTCTTGTCTTGAGTGACCCAAGTTCAAATCTCACCTTCAATAATTATTATTTTTCAATTAAAATTGAATTATTTCCTTAAATTTTAATACTTTTTCTTTGTGGAGTAAGATTTTCTTATATTTTAATGCCATTTCCTTGTAAATAAGATTTCCTTAAATTTTAATACATTTTCCTTTTGGAATAAGGTTTTCTTTCTTTATAAATAGGAGACCCATTTACCCAAATTTTATCACAATATTATTAAAAATAAAATCTTTATAAATCATCGTTTTTTGAAGAAAAAATTACTATTTAAAGTTTGGACTCCCTTCATAAAATTCTTGGCTATGCCACTACCGCCTATGTGGCGCCTTCATAGATCAATATTCTTATTTAATCCTTTTTAAAAGTCATAACCTTATAAAAAAAGTCATAACTTTTCGTAAAAGTCACAACTCTTTAGAAAAGTCAAAACTCTTCAAAAAAGTCACAATTTTTCATAAAATATACAACTCTTCACAAAAGTCATAACTTTTCACAATAATCACAAACTCTTCATTTTCCATTCACATCTTTGAAAATTCAACGCTTAATTCCAAGGCACCAAAAGAAGAAAGAATAAATAATAAAAGTTTATTTCAATGGCACTGCGACATTACTCTTGCGTCTCTCAATCCACAACTCATAACACTACTGGAATGGTTGAATTAATAACATTTGGTTCTTTAGTAAACAAAATTTTTATTTATGTCACTATTATTTGTAGGTTTTTTTCCGCTATAGTGGGGCCGAATTCAAATACATTAAGTTTCTTATGAAGTGTGTTTCATTCCTCCTATTTCATGAAGCTTGATTTTTATTGCAAGTCATAGTGATTCATGTAACTATTTGTAAGTTTTGGGTCGTGGGATTTATTCCTTTATAGTCAAAAGAATGAGAGACAACGCGTAAAAATAAACAACAAAAGAAAACACAAACCAGAAGAAAAAAAAGAACTTATTATGTATGAAGATAGACATTTAGTTTGTGAATCAAACTTTGCTTCTTAGTGATTCAAAGTAGGACTTTGGAGCAATCCTGTTAAAGTAGCAAAATCAACGACTCCCGTTGCAAAATATAAGGTACACAATTCGTCGATTTCTTTCTATAGATCCAACAAATGGTATCAGAGTCAGATTGTTTTGCTCTTTGTTTAAATATTATTTCTTGTAATTTGTTGTTATAAGATAGTTGTTAATAATATATGTCAAATTCTGTGCAAGAAGGCTCTTAAAATAAATTAGAGAGTACATTTTACTCACTTGTTAGAAAGCATAGGAGAACAGATATTGATTGAAAATTAGAATTCATTATTGTGTCTTTTGATTTTGAATCAGATACGCTGTCTGATCCCCGCGAATTCGGAATTTATTTTGTTTCTTTCATGAATTTTCAGAGAAGTAAAAACAATTCGTGTTGAAAATCTGATTCGGAAAACAAAAAAAAAGGGGTACATGATTTTTTTTCCAATAAAGGATAAGAAAACAAAATTGTGCGTAGGATTTTTATTTTAATGAAGTTTTTTTTGTTATATATAACCTACTTATAGTAAAAAAAAAAGGCCCAAAAGTCTTGTTGCAATGTTTTTTTTTTAAAAAATAAAATAAAATAAAAATAAAAAATAAAATAAAATATATAATGTAATGTTCTTTATTGGGTTTTGAAAGGGTCTCTTTTCCCTTATTTCCTCAAAAGTTGTTCCCTAAAAATTATTAGTATTATTTTGTTCTTTTAATAAAGACAAAATCAAGTACTATTGATACTTTACTTCTTGGAAAGAGCATGTACCTTAAATTAAATATTTATTTATATAAAAGAGTAGTCACTATTAATTTTGCTTACCATTGAAATTAATTTGCAGTAAGTTGTATAAGTTTTTTTTGTATGCAAAAACTTATTATTTGTACTTGAATTATTAATAGTACCTCTTACTTTAATATTTGAGAAAAATTATTTATGACTATGGCAGATCTATAATTTAATTTTGGGCAATTAAAAAAAGAATATATATCTTTTTACTTTGATAATTAAATTTTTACATGGTATATATATATATATATATATATTACCCTTATTTAGAAGAGGGAGTTATGAAGGACCAACACAGCTCCAAAAAGTTATACCAAATGTAATTTAACTTGTACTATGTTAGGCTCCACTTTATTCAACAACTATTCTACTAGCATTGACAAAAGTGGGTTCCATTTCATTGTTAATTGAATCAGTGTTTATGGTCTTTTCCTATAAACACGTGTTCTACCTCGATCCACGTATATCATATTAGTTATCTCTATAATTTTACTTTGCTTTTTTGCTGCTTTGACTGACATTTCTCATGTTCATTTTGTCTGCAACTTTACTCTCCTCTTCCTTACTGTCGCTCCATCTTTCTTCATCATTTTGTTAAATTTCTTGCGGCTAATTTGAGATAAGAGTTTTAACAACTCTAGAAGCATTCAACATCTCCCCAGCATCATTAAATTTAGGGGATTTCTGGCGGATGAACAAGGGCACTTTTAGGGATCTGTATGTTTGCTGTCTATCGAGTTTAGCTCTTTCATTGTTTGCATCAATTTCTCCTCAACAGTTGCTCTAATCCTTAGTTACAGAAAGTTTTGCTTCTCCTTCTTCCCCAATTTTTCGGTAATGTGTCCAACTCTTCAAAATAACCTATATTGGTAGTTTTTTCCATTATTCTTTCGATTCTTACGTTTTCTGTGGATTCTTAGGTTCAGTATCATAAACTGTATGTTATTTTCCTATATGCATGTTTGAAAATGTAAATAAATATGTATATAACTTTGATTCAGGTATAGTCTCTTCAAATTCAAAGGCATCAGATTTTGAATTTTGTGTTATTTGATGAACAACACTCCAAAATATCGTTTGGTTGTCCGATTTCTATCGTAATACTTTTGTTTCTGTAAAATATTATGTACATGGTATGGTTTCCTCTTGGGATTTTGTTTATTGATTTCACAGGTATCGTTCCTTTTAATAGTACATACACGGTTCAGCAAATTCTCGTAGTGAACTTCTGTCACATGATTGATAGTGGCAATTGGGATCACCATGAATCTATGTTGTGGGTCTGCTCGATCTGTAATATTGAAATTATGGGCATCAGACTGTTCTGTTATTTCTGCTGAGTTTCTTTTTGATTTTTTTCATCTTTTGTGTTTGTGTTAAATTGAGTAATATTGCACATGTAGAGTTATTTCTCTCTATTTCTTGCTCTCATCCTTTGTAGGTCATGTGAATATAGTTCATTGTGGTATGAACTGAACTTTAGTCTATGAAATAAGTGTTTTTTTTTTTTTTTTTGGTATGAACTGAACTTTAGTCTCTGAAATAAGTATATCCATCTTCTTTTGTTTCAATACCGTGTTTTAGTCCAAAAACAGACAAACACCAAATACAGTTAAGGTAACAATCCTTTTGAACTTCAATTTGAACAGCTTATTGCTTTGTTTGTGTCATTAAATCTACACCGTATGTCTGATTATTGCTTTGTTTCAGCTTGACTTTATGTTAAAAAGAAAAATTAGATACGTAAATTAAAAACACTGCAAGTTGAAAAGTAATGTTCAGTTTATGCCTTTAGTGTTTCACATGTATTCTCTCCATTAACATTGGAATGTAATTTTTATTTATGCCTTTCGATGGAGATGACCCATTTCAGAGTAATTATTCTGTTTTAGTTGTGTATCCTCCGTCTCTTTCAGATCACCTAGGATAGTTATAACTATAAAATTATATTAATGCACATATATATAAACAGTTGTACAACTAAGTACTAATGTATTAGGAAATATTTTCACAGTAGTAGTTGTTTCCATATTATACAATACACTTTTCCTTATGTACTTTTCTGTAACATCTATTGTGAGATCTTAACATCTCTGCCTTCCACCTTCTGCAGTTCAATCAAGATGTGATCAGACCAATCACTACTTACCATGGCACGTCCTCTGTTGAAAATTGAAATTTTAAAATCAAAGGACAAACAAGTTCCCAGTTTGTTCATCCAAAAGTACCTGATGAAGAGGTTGAATCTTTCTTACAAAAATGAGGTAATTAACTTTTTGTATTTTTGGCAATTAAGCAATCAATAAGTATGATTAACATTTATTTACAATCCTACCTATTGTGATTTAAGTGCTGAAAAATTATGTAGGAGCATGAATTCCTGTAGTTTATTATTCTATTGGATGTAGTGTGGTCCTTGTACTTTTAGGACTTAGTTTTCCATGCCAAAATATTATCAGTGCAACGCCAAAAATACTTCACATCTCGAATTGGAACAACGCCAAAAATAGTTCAGATCTCCAGTTGGAATGAATTACTGATGTAAAGAAGTTGCTTGCGAAGCAGGTTACCGTCGCAACATCTTCCTGTCAAAGCACTGGAAACTCCTTAAGCAAAATTATACGTATTGAGTTATCTGAACAATTTTTAGTAATTCTTCGTTTATTAAAACATATGCAATTCACGCTCTCTGTTTCAATGGTGTTTGGATTTGATAACTTTTTCAGAAATCAAAATTCTTCCCCAATTGCCACAAACTGATGCTATTGATCCTTTTTGATATGACATGTACCAATGTTTTTCTAAATTCTGTAAGAACATGAAGTTGGATCACGATCGTTTTTATTTTTCTTTACTAAATTAACCTTCTTCCTCATCTCAAATGAATGCTGAGTCTGTTACCATGGTTTTGTTTCAAGATACTTATTAGCCTGAAATATTCTAAAATGGAGCTATATGCTAAGTCGGGATTCACATGACCGACCCCAACTTGAGTTTGGGATTGAAACATAGTTATTCTTATTATATGCATTTCAAGTTCTATGGTATTACCTAATGAAATTTATTCATCGCGTGATTGACTTCATCCTCTATCAGCTGGCAGAAATTGTCAACAAAGGAAAATTGGTCTCACAAACTCGATTCATGTCATATAGAGATAGACGAGCAAGGATTGAGGCTGGAGTTACTTCAGCGCTGCTTCAATTGACCCTTCTAGGTGGGCATCAAGAATCTTGGAATGCTTGAGAGTAGACAAAGCATCATTCCTTCGACGTGCAGGTAATGTAGAGAATAAGAGAAATACGACTAAAGTTATACCATTATAACAGTCCATTCACTTCTACCTCAGTTGGAGTCAACTATAACAAAAATTTACCCAAAAGATATCATCATATATGCACATTGTACTACACCTTGTGCCTTCCAAACCAAACTAATTTTTGCTTCATCTTTTCATTTCATGGAATAGAGTAATATAGACATAATTTACATTTTCCTCTGCAATTGGAGTTCCCTACATTGTGATAATAATGCTTCCAGTTGGCAACTCTTCAGTTCTAACATTCCACATGACACCTTAACTCACTATGGTTCCAGTTGTACCTTCGAAGTTGATCTTATTGTTGCCAGTAGCTCGAAAACAACATGTATTTCTGGTCATCTAGCTGAAAAATTCCTCTCCTTGACAGTAGAAGACATATTTGGCACAACCTATGGCAAGGTTTCCTTTATTTATACGTATAAGCATACATTATACATGTTTGTTTGGCTATTTCTGCCACAGTTGTGCAGCCAGTTGAATCATTCCTACCATGTAAACGCCTATAAATATTTATACTAACCTTTTCACATACCATATTTAAATCTTACAATTTTTTCTTTTTGTTTTCAGCACCAGCTACTATGCGTTAATCATGTACAACAGATGTACTCAAATAGACTATTATGCATTCTGCTGACAAAGTCATCCGCATAAATTCTAACAGTAACACTAAAAAGGTGAAGCAGCTCAGCAGAGGCAAGCTGGAGATACTGCTATCAGTTATTGAATTTGAATCTTCACACCGTTTATAAAAGGTTAGTCAACTAATCATCCTTTAATTTGTTCCAATGCAAGGATAGGACAAACACTGCAATTCGATATTGTACCCAAGGTTTTCTTACTAGTACTATAAGCGTCTACTTATTTATTGGTTATGGATCAACTTTTACTTTTCAGAAGCCTTTTTGCTGAACGCGTGTTCTTTTTTTCCTGCAAACTATGTCTATACCAACACACTTGCCACTTTTCCTAATACCCAGATCACCACTTTTTCTCTCTCCAACTGGCTCTCTCTCTCTCTCTCTCTATATAT
>JAJOOR010018624.1:0-15579 GCA_036250505.1 Solanum acaule
AAAAATAGTGCATAATCAACAAAGGGGGCAATACATCAAGAAAATAATGTGAGAAGTGAAACGTAGTAAACAACATAAGGCTATAGGAATCACAGACAAGAACTACAAGTGTAAGGCTAAGACTACTACAAACGCTAACAACCCATGCCCTCGCCAGGCAAGACAACACGCTACCCCTACTAGCCTTCAACCTTAATACGTGACCTCCACTCCTTCCTATCTAGAGTCATGTCCTCGGTAATGTGTAGCTGGGCCAAGTCCTGTCTAATCACCTCTCCCCAATACTTCTTGGGCCTACCTCTACCCCTTCGCGTACCCTCTACTACCAGCCCCTCGCACCTCCTCACTGGGGCGTCTGCGCCACGTCTCTTCACATGTCCAAACCATCTCAGTCTCGCTTCCCTCAACTTGTCCACCACAGAGGCCACTCCCACCTTTTCCCGGATAACCTCATTCCTAATCTTATCGCTCCTAGTGTGCCCACACATCCATCTCAAACAATGAAGGAAGAAGCGTCTTCCAATTTCTGAAACGCTACATTTTTGCGAGATTTGGCACTCCTAGAGCGATTATTAGCGAAGGGGGATCCCATATTTGCAACAAGTGGTTCTCCGCTGCATTAAGCAAGTGTGGGGTGAAACACAAAGTAGCAACCCCATATCATCCCCCAAACAAGTGGACACGTTGAACTGTCAAACTGGGAGATGAAAAGCACCTTGGCCAAGACAGTGAATGCCAAGAGAACCGATTGTTCTTGAAAGCTCGATGACGCACTATGGGCATATCGGACTGCTTACAAAACACCTATTGGGATGTCTCCATATCAACTAGTTTTTGTCAAATCTTGCCATCTACCCGTTGGGTTGGAACACAAAGCATTGTGGGCATTGAAATCTTTAAATCTGGAATGGACAAAGATCTCAAGGGGGAGAGTGGAACAGTTAAAGGAATTGGATGAATTTAGATTCAGAGCTTATGAAAGTTCAGCCTTTTACAAGGAAAAGATGAAGAAATGGCATGATGCTAAAATCCTTAGGAGGGAGTTTAGAGTGGGAGACTGGGTGTTACTATACAATTCCCGACTTAGACTCTTTCCAGGAAAGCTCAAGTCCTAAGGTCAGGACCATTTAGAGTGACAAGATTATTCACCAATGGTGCCATAGAAGTTGAGGGTCAAGAGAGACCTGCATTTAATGTGAATGGGAAATGCTTAAAATAATAATTTGGAGAATGCCACGAGATTTCTGTAATTGAGGTGGTATACTTGGAAGATGCTTGAGATCATTTCCACGTCATGCCATGACATTAAATAAGGTGCTTCTTGGGAGGCAACCGAAGTGTTAGTGTTTTGATTAATGTGTGTTGATTTTGCAGGAGTAGAGATCATGTGCGAGACAAAAGTCTTCTTGGTGAGTCGCCTAACTATTTTGGCGAGTACGACTTTGTTCACCTTATGAATCAAAAAATAATAATTGAGAGTGAGACTCTGGAACATTCAGTGGGATACCTTCACTAGTTGGCGTATGTCAATGTGTTTAGGCGACCCAATTCTCGTTGCCCTTTCTAATCAAAGTGGACAACACTTCTCAAGAATCGACCAGCGATGCTTTAAGTTCATTATGCGGATCACCGAGTTGTTTGGTAATCCACTACATCTCCACCGATTTACCTTCTGTGGGAGTGCAAGCTATTTGAACTAAGGGTGATTCGAAGAACATTAGGCGTAGCGCTGAAGCACTCGGCGATCAGTTCACTCCATCACCAACTGGGCATTTAGTGAAGATTCCTCGTGACTGTGATGTACTTATTTGCACACTAGATTGTTTTCCAGTTCTTGTCAATTTTTATTTATTGTTCATAATTAGTTTAAATGCGATAAAGACCCGCTCTCTACCCATATTAGGGACAATGTTAACTATTTTTGGTGGAGATGTGGAAATTACTCAGTGTCCTCAGCGAACCTCCTCCTAATTTTGACAACACCCCTTGTTTGTGTGGAATGTAGTTATTCTTGTGCAAATTTGAGTATCGGTTTGATCAATACTAATGACTTAAATAGTGCTCTTCTTGAACAAAAATAAATGCGCAGCTACGACGAGACCAATTGAAGTCGCATAGACTATATGTGAGCTCTTTGAATCTCGTTGTGACTAGTCATTTATCGAATTGAGTCTCTTGTGATGAACATTGCACACTAGCAAAAGTGTGGAGTATTGTTTGACTTGGGTGTCAATGCCTTGTGTAATGAGCTTACTGTGAACCATGTGTGATGACAACTAGAATTTTCCTCGTTGGTCCGGTTGACTAAGTGATGCAATTTCTTGAGATGATCTTAGGCAATTTTAAAGAGTGTGCACCGATTTCAAAGTATACCTCTTTTGCGGCTTACCTTGTGAGTGTGTGAACCTCTTTTGAGCACCATTTGAGCCTTGACCTTTTCTTGGAAAAATCTTTGTAACATTATAACCTCTTCTTATCCATTACCCATAATCCTCATGATTTGTGGTATGTTTGAATAGTCAACTTAGGGCCAAAATCCTAAGTTCGGGGTGTAGTGAAAAGAGAAGGCAAATCAAGTAAATGCAAAGAAGTTCCTCATGCCCATGTTTTGAGACAAAAGGAACCCCTCCATATATAAAATAAAAGTAGAAAGAAAAGATTGAAAAAGAAAAAGAAAGAAAAAGTTATGAAATAAAGTTGTAAAAATACAAAGAAAATGGGGTTTCCAATGAAGCATGGAAGATGAATAAAAGGTGACTTTTAAGCTTGAATGAAGGTGTTGTTCACATCACACTTCATGAGGATTTTTAGCCTATATGCCTAAATGACCATACCTTTACACTGAACCCCTTTTACAAGCCTTAAAAAGACCTTTTTGATCTGGGATAAGATGAAACAAAAGTGAATTAGAAAATAAGGGCAAACCTATGAGTGAAATCACGCATTGTGTATATCTTTTTGAGTGTGAGTGTTGATCTTGATTTCGGAACTATAAATGATGAACCTTTGTGTGTGAATGTGGAATTATTCTTTGTATGAGGGCATTGAAATACCTTTGTTGAACTTGAACTTTCATTTAACGTAAGTATAGTAAGCTTGAGATTCTTTGATAATGATAAGTAACAACTTGACAGTTTGAGTAGAAAATTGATCCAACCATGAGTAAGTTGAGACTTTTAGTGTGCATTCACGATTAAGTCTTATGTAGTACTGTTCGAGACATCCTTTTTGAACTACTCAACTTGAGCTTTACTTGAGGTCAAGCAAAATTTTAAGTTGGGGGTGTTGATGAGTCCACGATTTGGACTCATTTAGGGCTTCATTTTGATAAATTTAGTGTCTTCAAATGCATATTTTGTCTCAATTGCTGATGAAAACCCTTGAGTTTTAGGTATTTGGAGTTAGAGACAAAGCATGGACACTATTGGGCAAAAAAGAACATAGAAAGCATAAGGAATGAAGAACAAAAGACCTGATGATCGATGGTGTCATTTGGCGAATCGCCAATATCATTCAGCAAATAGCTAAATTGCCAAGATACCGCCTAAAGTTACAGAATTTCTGGAGCAAAAATGGGGGCAAATTCAGCGAGCAGTAACCATATTCAGCGTATCACCGATCTAATGGGCGAAGGATAACCAGGTCGCCAAAAGTACGAAAGAAGATGCAAGCAAGTACTGATCGGTGAGATGGAAGGATAATGGGTGTATCACGAAGTCATTCGGCTATCCCGACCTAGATCGCCTAAAATCATAGTAGTCAGACTAAGAAAAAGTGAAAAATGAAGGTGACAGGAAGAGCAATCAGCGATTCGCCGATCCGTCAGCGATAACCGACTTACTTCGCTGGGTAGTCCTGAGGAGTGACATTTTAAACTTGTTTAAATTAATTTTAGCTAGAGAGGGAAATTCATTCAGAAAGGGAGGAAAAAATTATTTAGAGAGAAAACACTACCAAAGGGTTGGGTGAGGGATTTTAGCAAGATTTTGACAGAGATTTTGTAAGAGAGAAGATTATCAATTGAATTTCTTCTATAATTCTCATTTTTTGTACCCAACTATGGGAGTGATAATTAATTTTGATCTTTTTATTTTTGAGATGAGTGGCTAAAACCCTTTACTTGGGGTTTTGATCATGAAGCCAGTTGTTGAATTTACCTAATGGCTGTTTGTTAATTGCTAAGAATGGTGCTAATTTGTAGTGGGTCTAAGTTGTTGCTGCGTTTCGATATTGAATTTTGTTACTTCGTGTGTCAATTTCAGTGTTGTGCACTTGCTCGAGAGAAGAGGTGTGGAACCAAGGTGGAAATCTTAGCGTCCTTAGTAGTGGGTTTCCTTAGTTTCAGCTTGAGATAGTGAAACAAGTAAACCTTCCTTTGTATCCGGCTCGAGAGAGTGGATTTGATGAGGGTAAAAAGTTGGGTTTCATTCGGTCAGTGTTGAAATTCGAGAGAATTCAACATAGAAAAGGTAATTGTTCGAGAGGAAGTTACTTTATATATGGTTCGACCTACCCACAAAAAGTTAGCACATTATAAGTAGTAATGTTTACCTATTTCGTTGAGATTCAATAATTGGCCGATCAATATCTCAAGTTTTACTCTAATATTTGATTGCTTGTGTTGAAGTGTAAGTTTGGATTCGTAGTTAAAACCCAAAAATTGAGATTTGAATGTTAATTGTGCAGGAATTGTTTGATTGAAGAGATTGTCATTGTACTTTTATTATTGAATTCGAAGGAAGCACTACTCCCTGTGGGATCGACCCCAACTCATGTAATTGGGTTATTATATTGAAGTACTATAGTTGGCATTTAATATTGGATGAAATGTCACTTGATACGTAAATCAGAGTGCATTTGAATACCTTTGTTGAGCTTGAACTTGCATTTGAAGCAAGTATTATCAGCTTGAGATTCTTTGATAATGGTGAGTCACAACTTGACTCTTTTAGTGCACAATTGATCTTTGCATGAGTAAGTTGAGTCTTCTTGTGTGCATTCATGATTAAGTCCTGGGTGCCACTGTTTGAGAGATCCTTTTTGAAGTGATGTACTTACGTTTTACTTGAGGACAAGCAAATGTTCAAATTGGGGGTGTTGACTAGTCCACGATTTGGACTCATTTAGGGCTTTATTTTAATAGATTTAGTGTTTTTCAAATGCATATTTTTTGTCAATAACTGATGTAAATCCTTGAATTTCAGGTATTTGGATTGAGGAACAAAGCATGGACACTATTGAACAAAAAGGAACAAGGCAACTGAAAGAAGGAAGAAAAGAGAGCATGAGGATCGCCTAATCCATTAGGCGAATCACTGAATTTCCATTGTCTCGCCTATTGTTCCAGTGTGCTAAGCCCTAAAGGAGAAAATCAAGTCGGTGATTAAAAGGAGTAGTCGACGAGTCACCGAGCGGTTCCACAATGCAGTGCCATATCGCCCAAAGTACAAAACCTGAAGATGCTAAAGGCCAAAGAAAAAAGGCGATGAAATTAACCAAAAGGTGGATAGCAGAGTAGATCGTCGAGTGGATAGGCGATCCCGACTTACTGCGCCGAATGGTCCTTCGCAGCACAATTTTTGACAACTATAAATACTTGTTTAAATTTTTAGCTTTGTATGTGATCTTTTGTTCAAACATATTATTATTCAGTTTTTAAAGTTGAGAGCTGAGGACTGAATAGGGAGACAATATTTCCTTATCTTTGAAGATTTGAATATTTGCATTTCTAAGAAATTGGAAGTGGGTGTTGGAGATTCTGCATCTTAGACCTTTGTAAAGACTATATCAATCCTACCCAGTTGATGGAAACACAACTTGGTAATGATTTTTACCTTTTCACTATGTCTAGCTAAAACCCCAATTCTTGGGGTGTGATTATGGGTTGATTTAACTGATGTGTATTGTTAATTGATAGTTTATTTGCTGTTTAAAAGTGATTCCGTTCAGTAATTGTGGTTGATTTTACCGGGTCATAGTTGTAAATACAATCTTAAATTAGTGTTTTTTGTTTACTCGAGAGAGAGGTTTTAAAACAAAAGTTACTGAATCGATTGTCTGTGGGTATTGGGTTGTCATGGGTTCAGCTCGAGAGAGTGACTCCTAAACCCTTTTCCACACATTCAGCTCGAGAGAATTAGTGGACTAAAGCGAAGGTTGTGCTTCATTGCTCCTTATTGATGTTCGAGAGAATCAAATTTGATTTTGGGTAAATTGTTCGAGAGAAAGTTTATCCCCCCTAAAGTATATCTTATTCACTGATTTGGAGCAGTTTACTATTAATTGCAATTACTCGGTTGTTTACCTTAGTCCATAATCCAATTAAATCCTGAGAAAATCGTATCCATATTCGTATTTTCGTGTTATTTGCTGTTTTAGTTAACAATTGAATATAAAACCCTCTTTGATATTTGACACTTGTGTCACCCCAAACTTGAATTATGTTTTTCTTCGTAAATGTTTTTAGCTTTGATTGACTTGAAAATATTTATGCTTTTCTATTGATTCTTGAGTACGAACCACTCCCTTGGGACTCGACCCCAACTCACTAGTTGGGTTATATTACTATTGAACGATCATTGACACTTAGTATTGGATAAAGTGTCCTTGATAACATTTTTTATCAACCTCAAAGACAGAATTGAAGTCTGTAGACTTCAGATAGTCCACATCCTTTCTCAAGTCTAAAACCTCAGCTTTTAAAGTCGTCATCTCTGAAGTAACCCCTATCGACTCTAACAAGTCTCTACTCTCGCTGTGAGAGCGTCAATAGATGTCTGGATGGGTGTCAACACAGCTAAAATGGCTCGCTTAATCATCCAAGGCACCTCACCCTCTAGCCGGGTATCCCGAACATCGACAGAATTGGCTAGGTGCCCCATCTTAGAAATCATGGCCTGAGTAATCCTGGTGGATTGAAGCATCAGAAGAACCAGGAGCCTGGAAAGAAGTGGGAAAGGGTTTATCTGAAGGCCCGGAGGCTGGAGTAGGCAATGATGCCTCTGCAGGTTTAGACTCGACATCAACCTCTGGGGATGCATCCACCAGAGCTGCTCTCCTCTTATTCCCCTCATCCCGAGTGTTGATATACCGTGAGTTTATGGTATTTCTAATACATTTCACTTACAAGTTGTGTGTGTCTAGGGCCTTTGTTGTATTAGTTTTCATGTGTTTTTATCATATTTTGCAGGAAAGATGTTCAGGCGCGGAATTAAAGAGACAGCTGACAGAATTGTAGAAAAGGGCATCTACGAATCGTAGGTCCATTGACGCTCCGTAGATGGTAGTCGTAGATCAACAGCCAAGACATGGAAGGTTAATCAGGGAAATCTGACCAAGTGTGGAACCATGGTGCCCATTGACGGTCCGTAGATTGATCTACAGGCCGTACTGTTGATCTGTAGATTGATACTGCGAGGGTTCCAGTACCTGATTTTTGAAGATTCCAATTGTGGAGCTACGGAAGGGGATTGACGGACTGTAGATCGATATACGGTCCGTACTGTAGTTCCGTCATTTGCTTCAGAGAGGCTGATTTTTGGAAGTTGAAATATTTTCCAAGTCTTGGCTGACGTAAGGGACTCACGGACCATAGATCCATTGACGGTCCGTGAGTCAGTCTCATGGAACGAAGACGCGTGCCTGAAACAAACTTTCCTTATTTTGATTCTGTTTTAATTTATGACTTATTTTCTATAAATAGGGCATGTAAACCTCATTTTTAGGGGTTAGACATTATTATTCTATTCTAGTTCTTGACTTGGGAGATTAACTTGCAACTTGAGCAATTGTTAATTTCCTTAGATCGTTTTGAAGATTTTGGAGTTGCAATTCAAGTTGAATTTCTAGGTTTATTACTCTTGTTATGTAAGTTTATATTTCTTTCATCTAAACCAATGAATTGTAGTCATATGATTATGGGTAACTAAACGTCACAACTAGGGTTGTGGGAACCATGAGCAATTAACAAAGTATGAATAGTAAATAAGCAATTCTTGAATAGTGTAGTGCATGCATTGACAATTCTTTCGTTTAGAAGTCTTTTTAGAGGTTGCAAATGTTAGAACTCGCCTTGTTGCTACTTGCCGGACCAAGGAGGTAATCAACAAGAAAAGAATTATGAACATATATTTAGTGTGATACTATCTAATAGGCTAGTGTTTATTGGTGCGAAGTAATAACTAAGACAAACATCGATTATGATGTCTAATATGAGGTAAATGTAAGGGTTAGTAAAGTACACACATGTAGCCGGACCAAGGTGCGGGGTGAAATTCTTTAGATGCCGGACCAAGGATTTAGAGATACCTAACTTATCACTTTGCATGTAATACACTAAGAAATGATTGCTATTACTAGAATTACTGTGTTATGAGCTTGTGGGGAATAGGGATACCCTAGTTATTTCACTCATCTTGATAAAAACCCAAAATTGACTTTTGGTTACTGATTATTTATTGAATTATTACAATTTGTTCTACAAAATCCCCCCTTTTATTACTTGTTTCTGGAAGAAATTTGACTAATTGAATATAATTGTTGGTTAAAGTAAAGTCTAAACCGTTTTCCTCGTGTGATCGACCCTAACCTACAAGTTGGGTTCTTTACTTGATAACGATCGCTTATGCTTCTTTAAGGAAGGTGTAATTTGAGCATGTCGAATTTTGGCGCCGCTGTTGGGGTAATTTGGCCTTTATATTTATTTTAACTACATTATTGAACGTTAGTAAAATATTTCCTACTTTTACTTTTTCTCTTTCTTTTCCTCTCTCTCAGGTTCTAACTCTAGTGTATGTCAAGTACACGAAGCCAAGGTAAACCACTTACTTCTTATGATCCAGAGTTGAACCGCACTTTGCGAAGAATGAACAATCCAGTAGATTCAGTTAATCCTAACGGAGGAAATCTAGGTGATGCAGTTGAGTTACAACAACCGAGGGTAGTTGGTAGGGACAATCAGATTCCAGCTGACAATCAATTGGGAGATGCATTGAGGGTGCAAGATCCACCAGGCCCACGACAACATGACCACTATCGGAGCAACATCAATATAATAGACTCAGATGGACCTATTGTTCTACCTCATCTACCTCCAGGGCATACATTTGTGGTGACTAGCAGCTTGATGCAAATGCTTACAGCAAGGGGCTTATTCTCAGGATTGCCATCGGAAGACCCACATGCACACTTAGCCAAGCTAAGGGTGGTTTGCAAAAGTTGTGTAGGTAGACTAGATTTGGATATGGATGTCATCGGATTACGAGTGTTCCCTCTATCAGTGACAGGTGATGCTGCAGTATGGTTCACTGAGCTTTCTTATAACTCAATCTTTACATGGGACCAACTGACGGATGTGTTCCGAGCAAGGGACTATCCAGTTTCCAAGAAGCTAAATCACAAAGATAGGGTCAACAATTTTGTATCATTACCTGGAGAGTATGTGAGTAGCTCTTGGGACAGATTCAATGCCTTCGTAAGAAGTGTCCCAAATCACCGTATTGATGATGAGTCGCTAAAGGAATACTTCTATCGAGGTCAGGATGACAACAATAAAGCAGTGCTTGATACTATTGCAGGAGGTTCATATAGAGACTGCACATATGCACAAATTTCTAAAAAACTGGAGAAGATATCGCGCAATAATAAATCATGGAGCACTAGGAGGTCAGATACTGGGAGAAACACATTTGCCATTCAGAATACAAACACCCAGTCTTCGGATGAGAATCGTGAGGAGATCGCGCAGATAAGGACCGAGTTGGGGTTGGTATTGAAGAATGTGAGTGGAGATGCAGAGAATGTAAATGTTGTTAATTACTTGACTAGAACGCCACCACCAGATGAAGAGTGTTACTATGGAGAGGATGCTTATTTAGTGAATGATCAGACGGGGGGTTTCCGACCAAATGCCCAAGGATCCAACGCGCAAAATTGGCGCCAAGGTCAAGGAAACCAAGGTCGGAACTATGGAAATTACAACCGAGGGGTCGATATGTCGGGGATGGGAACTTCAATCGCGACAACAACTACAACAGGAACACCTATGGGAACAGAAACGATCGGGTTGAACCTTATGTTCCTCCTCAAAATCGGGAATCTGGTACTAGGGAAGCTAGAGGCAATATGGCACGTATTGAAGATATGATGGAGAAGATGATGAGAAGGTTTTGATGCAACTAATAATAATGTGAAGGAGATGAGAAGTTATTTGTCTGGTATTGGTCAAAAGGTTGATGCCATGCAGTGTCAATAAAGCACCTAGAGTAGCAAATGACCTAGTTGTCTACTACAGTGAACCCACATGAACCTGGTACTATTCCTAGCAACACCATTCAGAATCCAAAGAATGACGGTCATTGTATGGCAGTTACTACTCGAGGGGGTAAGCAAACCATAGATCCACCTAGGCCGTCTATGGTGGAAGTTGAGATTAAAAAAGAAGATGATGTGATAGAGGTTAGAGAAGAGTCTGAGAATGCAACAGAGAAAGAAGCGGAGATATCTCAGAAAGTGGTACCCATACCTAGACCTCCACCACCTTTTCCACAGAGGTTAGTGAAGAAGACTAAAGATGGTAAATATAGCAGGTTTATTACTATGTTGAAGCAGCTTTCTATCAATGTTCCTTTGATAGAAGCTTTGGAGCAAATGCTTGGGTATGCGAAGTTTATGAAATATATGGTGACAAAGAAAAGGTATGTGAGTTTTGAAGATGATGATAGATTGCAGCATTGTAGCGCTATTTCTTCAAGATCTCTGGTACAGAAGAAGGAAGACCCTGGTGCTTTCACGATCCCATGTACTATAGGTTTGTTACACTTCGCTAAGGCATTGTGTGATCTGGGTGCTAGCATCAACCTCATGCCATTATCTATTTACAAGAAGTTGGGCCTAGGGGACCCAAAGCCCACTGCATTGTGGTTACTAATGGCCGATTGAATTGTGAAGAAGCCCATTGGTGTACTCCATGATGTGCTAGTGAAAGTGGAGTCTTTTATTTTTCCAGCAGATTTCATGATTCTTGACTGTGAGGTTGATTTTGTGGTTCCCATCATCTTTGGGAGACCATTTCTTGCCACAAGGCGTGCATTGGTTGATATGGAAAAGAGACAGATGAAGTTTAGACTGAACAATAAAGAAGCAACTTTCAATATTTGTAGGTCCATAAAGCAGCAGAGTGGTGAGCTTCAAACAGTATCTGCTATAACTTACAGAGTGGAGAGTGGGACAGAAAAGCAAATTGAAGAGCGACTAGGTGTTGAGGCATTAGAAGCAATTATGATGAATTTTGATTGTGCTGGTATTGGAGAGTATGATGAGTTGGTAGCCGCTCTTGATAATTGTGAATATCTGTCCAAACCAAGGAAGTATGAGTTAGAAATGAAGAATCGTGAGTCGCCACCCTCAAGACCATCTATTGTGGAGGCACTGAAATTGGATCTTCAGGCTTTACCACCGCATTTGAGGTATGTATACTTGGGCAGAAAAAATACTTTGCCGGTCATCATTGCGGCAGATTTGAATGCGAGACAAGTTGAGTGCTTGGTTACTGTGTTAAGGAGGTTCAAGCGAGCTATTGGGTGGACTATTGCGGATATTATTGGGATTCTTCCCGATATTTGCTCTCACAAAATTCAACTCATGCCAGATCATAAGCCCAGTATGGAGCACCAAAGAATATGAAATCCACCTATGCAAGAGGTTGTTAAAAAAGAGATCATCAAGTGGCTGGATGCGGGAGTTATTTACCCTATTGCAGATAGTAGTTGGGTATGTCTTGTGCAGTACGTGCCTAAAAAGGGTGGTATTACTGTGGTTCCAAATGAAAGAAATGAGCTTGTTCCAATGAGGCCCGTTACTGGATGGAGAGTTTGTATGGATTACCGAAAGTTGAATGCGTGGACAGAAAATGACCACTTTCCTATGCCGGTCATGGACCAGATATTGGATAGACTTGCAGGAAAGGGTTGGTATAGTTTTGTTGATGGGTATTCAGGCTACAATCAAAATTCTATATCTTCAGAAGATCAAGAGAAGACCACATTCACTTGCCCTTATGGGACTTTTGCATTCAAATGGATGTCATTTGGGTTGTGCATTGCTCCAGCAACCTTCCAGCGCTCTATGATGTCTATATTTTTTGATATGGTGGACGACACTATTGAAGTGTTCATGGATGATTTTTCAGTTGTGGGTGATTCTTTTGATAGTTGTCTGGATCCTTTGACCGAGGTGCGTAAAAGTTGTGAAGACTGTAACTCGGTGCTGAATTGGGAGAACTGTAATTTTATGGTTAAAGAAGGTATAGTGTTGGGTCATCAAATTTCAGAGAAAGGTATTGAGGTTGATAGAGCTAAAGTTGAAGTAATAGAAAAGCTTCCGCCACCCATTTCTGTAAAAGGTGTTAGATGTTTTCTTGGGCATGCAAGATTTTATAGGAGATTCATCAATGATTTCTCAAAAATTGCATATTCGTTGTGCAAACTGCTCGAGAAGTAGTGTAAGTTCTATTTTGATAGTGCTTGTCTTAGAGCATTTGGAGAGTTGAAGGAGAAGTTGGTTACTGCACCTATCATAATTTCACCGGATTGGGGACAACCGTTTGAGGTAATGTGCGATGCGAGTGGAGTGGCACTTGGTGTAGTATTGGGACAAAGGCGAGAGAAAATTCTTCACCCTATTTACTATGCTAGCAAAGCTCTGAATGTGGCGCAGAAGAATTATACTATGACCGAACAAGAACTTCTTGCGGTGGTTTTTGCATTCGAGAAATTTCGATCCTACTTGCTTGGTACTAAGGTCATAGTGCATACTGACCATTCTACATTGAGGTATTTGATGGCAAAAAAGAGTGCAAAACCCAGATTGATTAGATGGGTATTATTGCTGCAAGAGTTTGATTTTATGGTAAACGATAGAAAGGGGACCGAAAATCAAGTTGCCGATCACTTGTCCAGATTAGAGAAAGAGGCTATGCTAAAGCTTGGAGATAGGGCTGAAATTAATGATGCTTTTCCAGATGAACAGGTATTGGCTGCTTCTCATGATTTGATTCCTTGGTTCGCAGACTTTCCTAATTATTGGGCAAGCGATATTATGCCCCTTGATTTGTCTTTTCACCAAAGGTAAAAGTTTATGCATGATGTGAGGAAATTCTTTTGGGATGAGCCCTACTTGAATCGTAGTTGTGCTGATGGGATTATTCGTCACTGTATGCCCGAGGTTGAGATGTTGAGTGTACTTGAAGCATGCCATTCATCGCCTGTTGGTGGGCACCATAGTGGTATCCGAACTGCACATAAGATTTTGCAGTGTGGGTACTACTGGCCTACCATCCACCAAGATGCTCATGATTTCGCCAAGTCTTGTGATCGTTGCCAAAGAGAAGGCGATATTTCAAATATGCAAGAGCTGACTATGAATCCTATATTGGTTATAGAGTTGTTTGATGTATGGGGCATTGATTTTATGGGTCCATTTGTGAGTTCATATGGGATGAAGTTTATTCTTGTTGCGGTGGATTATGTATCGAAGTGGGTGGAAGCAGTTGCGCTCCCCAACAATGAAGGTAAAAGTGTCACGGCATTCTTGAAAAAGAATATCTTCTCCAGATTTGGTACACCGAGGGCTATTATTAGCAATGGAGGTTCTCACTTTTGTAATAAGTTGTTCAAGGCACTACTTGAGAAATTTGGTGTCCGTCAGAATATAGCCACTCCTTACCATCCATAGACTAGTGGGCAAGTTGAAGTGTTCAACAGAGAAATCAAACAGATTTTGGCAAAGACTGCGAATGCTAATAGAACGGATTGGTCAAGGAAGCTTGATGATGCTCTATGGGCCTATTGCACGGCATACAAGACCCCTATAGGTATGTCTCCTTACCAACTTGTATATGGGAAGTCTTGTCATTTATTGGTAGAGCTAGAGCATAAGGCGATGTGTGCAATGAAGAAGCTAAATTTGGATTGGGGCGCCGCATCTAGTCAAAGAATGAGTGACATGAATTTGCTTGATGAGTTTCGCCTAAAAGCTTACGAAAGTTCAGCCTTGTACAAAGAGAAGATGAAGTGGTATCATGAACAAAGAATTGAAAAGCGAGAATTTGTGGTTGGTGATCTTGTGCTTCTATTCAACTCTAGGTTGCGCTTGTTTCCAGGCAAACTCAAGTCCAAATGGACTGGGCCATTTTTGCTCACAAAAGTGCTCCCCCATGGAGCGGTTGAGCTTGAGAATAATGAAGGAACTAGGTTCATGGTAAACGGGCAAAGGATCAAGATTTATCTAGGAAATGCTGAAACTGTGCAAGAGGTGATTGAGGCCTACAATCTTGATGAAATCTGAGTAATCAAGAAACTTGGGTCGTGCCGCGACGTTAAATCAAGAGCTGTTTGGGAGGCAACCTAAGATGTACAATCTAGCCAACAATATGTTTATGTTTTCCATTTAGTAGTTTTTCTTTGTTTAAATTGTGTCTCTGTATCAATTTAGATAGGTGTTTTAGTTTTTAGTGTTGGTTAGAATTAGCATAGAGTCCGTGTCTAAAAAGTGTCCAGAAAATATAAAAAGATTAGCCTATTGGTTGATACATGTGCAAGTACACCATGAAAAATCTGCAGAAAACAGTCTGGTGCAGAGGTCTACGGACCCCATCGACTGTCCGTCGTTCAATCCACGGACCGTGGATGGTGTCCATAAATCCTAGGTAAGCCTCTCAATTTTTCTAAGTGTCAGAGTGACCTACTGTCCAAAGCTAGGGACCATAGACGGGGTCTCCTGAGTCCAAAACCATATTTCTGTCTAATGCGACTCGGACCCCCTCATTTAAAAACTCCCCTAATTTCAAATCATTTCCACTTCCCTCCACACACTCTTTAACCGTTTGAACCATTCCATAACCTCCTTAAATCACTCCATAGCTCCCCCATAAAATTATCCCTTCCATTCCCCCATAATTCCCAAAAAATTCCTTTCCATTTAAGAATACAACTCATTCCATATTTTAAAAAGGGTCCGGTGTTGGGTTAGTAACGAAGAGGTGATTCCTTGGTCTTGCTGTCACGACCCGGGGAGCACCCCCAAGTCGTAACAAGGTGTACTCGACCCCGAAGGGGTCTTATACGAGCCACATAGTCATTCATTGCATTCAATAATGAAAATAGTGCGGAATAAAAAAAAACTTATTTACATCCACACATTTAAACTTCTTAAAACAACTTTAAAAACACACAGCGGAAGTCTAAGTCTCACATGGCCATCTTAGACACAAACAAAAACATAAGTAGGGACATGGCCCTTTACAATCAAAACAAAACTAAAAGTGTCTATTACATGAACAAAAGAACTTAAAAGTCTTGTCCTCGAATCCATGAGGACATACCAAGTCTTGGAGGAAAGCAATCCAACACTTCAAACTAGCTAAGAGGCATCACTTGCCGGAACCTACACTTGTAGTAAAAACATGAAGAATATTGGTTAGTAAACAAAAATGTACTAAGTATGATGACCATGCAAAACATGCTTAAAAAGGGACATTTTAGTTAGAAACCATGCATTATGCCACCTTTTTGAAATATCATG
>JAJOOR010018625.1:0-15832 GCA_036250505.1 Solanum acaule
AAATTAATTAATTTTTAGACACAAAATAATTTCGTCTCAAAAAATATGTTGATACAATAGTGACAAATTAGAGCTTGTAGTTAAATATTCTAAGTTTTGGCTATAAAAATTTAAATTTTATTGTAACATTTATTTTCGTCACTAATAATATAAACAATTGGTGACAATCATTTTATTGTCTCTAATCAACCTACGATTTAGTGACAACAAAAAATTGTCACAAAATATGTAAGGTATTAAATAGCGACAACTTAGAATTTGTAGTTGAATAATTCAACTACTTGCTACAAAAAATTTCATTTTGGGTACGATTGTTCATAATTAGAGAATTTCATAAATGGTCCCTCAACTATTAAAGTAGGTCTAAAATAGTCCTATAACTATACATTTATCATATTTAGTCCTTTAACTATTGAAAATATTATCATGTTTGGTCTCTTAATTATATACTTACCATTTTTAGTCCCTTGACAATGCATTTACTAGTTTTAGTCCTTTAATATTCAAAAATTTATCATATTTGGTCTCTTGACTATTTTTATACAAATAGAACTCATGTCTATGTGAAATTAGGTCTTTAACCCATTTTTCAGTTGTTTCTCTTTTCCACTACTTTTTCTTCAAATTACTTTGAAGAAAAAAACCTTACCTCAATGATTCAAAACAAAATTCACGGTAAAAGAAGATACAAGTCCTGATTTTAATTCAATGGAGGATGAAATGAAATATATTATTGCTACTAATGACTTGAGAATGCTAAAATTTATTATAAAAAGAAAAATGTTATTACTCGTTAGTTGTGGAAAGAAATTTATTTATATTTAATAGAAATGAATTTCCTGCAATTAGAATAAAATTCAAAAAAAATTACTCATATATTTTGATTTCAAATTTTGTACTCCAACGACTTTATTAATGGGAATTTATTTAATATCTTAGAAGCTGAAATTTATAAAATGGTAGATTTTCCACCATTTTTTAGAATTTTTTTAATTTTGAAATATATCATTTTTATTATTTTGTTCATTTCATTTTACGTAGAGAAATTGAATAATAATATCAAATCTTTTATTTATTTTATATGAAAAAATGAAGAAAAAAATCACTTTGATTATGAACCGTTAACTACTAAAGAAGAGAACATTTTATTATTTGTTGGTAACTATACAGACTAACTTGATCTATTTGCTTCTGTCTAAAAATACATACATAATTAGTAGTGGATCCTTTTACATAGAGCAACTCTAGATAAAATCGACTTACAAACTTAGATTGCAAATAGAGCCGTCAAAATGGGCTTGGCCCGCGAGGTCGGCCCAACCCAACCCTTGAATTAAGTGGGGTTGGGCTTAATTTTTTTGGCCCATTTAGGAACGAGGCTTTTTAGCCCAGCCTCGTTTGGCCCGTAGCCTCGTAGGGCCAACCCGCAAGCCTCAGAGGCCAGCCCGTGGGCTATTAATTTTTAAAAATATTTTTTATATATATTTTTAGTAGTGTTTTATTTGTAAAGATTTTATCAATAAATATTTTTAAAATATCAATATAAAATCAAGACTATATTTTTTACATATCTTTTACATTTTAGGGTCATTAGCCCACTAAATTTTCTTATTAGCAAAAGTTCATTGCTCCATTATAACTATGAATCTTTGACCTCCTTTACTTTTGTTTTTATGCCTAATTTTTCACTTCTCCTTTATTGTCTTGTTAATGAAAATAATGATCATGTAATATTTTTTTACTCAGATGAATCTTATGAATGTTGTATCTTGGCTATTATGTATTTTTTTTGTAAATATTCACTGAAGCATGTGTAATTCATGAATGAATTTATGTATGTATTGATGTTGTGTCCATCGGACATCGACGTTTGTATCCTTTCTAAGAGGAAAATGTTGTCCCTTTTTTGGTTAAAGGGCCAACCCGTCCCAACCCGTGGCCCGCTTAGGGCTGGGTTGGGCTGCTATTTTACCGGCCCTTTAATTAAAAGGGCTAGCCCGTCTCAACCCATTTAACTCTCTAGCCCGTTAGGGTTGGGTTGGGCCAACCCATTTTGACAGCTCTAACTGCAAAGATGCAAAATATTTCATGGGTTCTATTGCCTTTTTCATCCGTGTGGAAATTGAAATAAACTAAAAAAAATGAAAGCACAGATGAAAGAAATTAACCAACTAAGATTTTGAATATATTATGATAAAGTACTATCGTTGTGGATATCAATATTTTTTTAAAATTTGATTTATCGATCGAAGCGAACCGAGTATTAGTATTTCTTTTAATAAAGTCGAAAGTTTAATTTTATATAACTTTATAGTTATATTGAATAATTTTTTAATTTAAAATAGTGTATACACTTGTATATACGTGTATAAAAGGTGCTTATATACATTTTTATATTGTTATACATAATTAAACGACACATACACAAATCAATTGTAAATAATTTTTAAATAATGTACCTGCACTTTATAAGTGTGTATAAACATTGACTATATACAATTATAATATAGGACACCTTTCAATCATCACGAGTGTTGATACCCAATTTTGATCATATGCAATTCGTATTAATTATCGAGCTTCATCAATTTGAAATCATTATTTTTGAAAATTTCAAAATTATTTTAAATCTATTCTCTAAATAGTTTTGTTAGTTTTCAGAAATAATTATATAACTATGTGTGTATATATATATATATATATACACACACAAACACACACATGCATACATATATAACTCTAAATTAGTTAACTTCATATTTATGTATAATTATTAATTAACTTATGTATTAAGAAATATTTTGTCTTATTTAAATTAAGAACCTCAAATAATTAATCGATAATTACTTGTCTCATTTCAACTTCAATCAAATTTAGCTAATTGATTCGATTTGGCAATATTTAAATTCAATTGACTAAATTCCTAATACAATAGGCCACTCAATTCAGCTAAGATTACAATCGTTTGGCCATATTTTGAATTCCTTATTCTAAAACCCTCATATCCTCATACATCTAGAGTCAATTAGGTCATTTTATAGATTATTATATTTGATTTAATATATTGTGTAGACAAGTAATTTTTTATCAAACTTAAGTTTTACATTATTTTTAGTACTTAAAATATTTTTTAAAAATTTAAATTAAATATTTTTATTTTTATTCTATTTTATTAAGTTTATTTTAAATGATTTGTAAAGCACAAAAAATTGAAAATCGCAATTTTAGGTAAGTTTTATTTTTTCAATTGTTTTAAAAAGAAATAAAAAAATATAATTGATTTTTATATGTTTTCTTTTAATTTAGGTTTAATAAATAAGCTAGTAATTTTAATATTTTCTTTAATTACATTTTTAGATTAACTACTTATCTTTTCTTATATTTTCATTAGCTCAAAATAATTAGCTAATATTTCTATAATTTTTATATAAATTTAATAAATAAATAAAAACCAACCTAAACTACCTCTTACCCCACTACTACACCTACACCATCCTATTTTCCTCCCACTACCCTAATTCTTTACCCACTATCTACCCACACACAATTATTACCAGTATTAACACAATAACAAACCAAAACTAAAAGAATCAGCAACACACACCTACACTACCCCAAACCCAGCAAACGACCAAAAAGGAACAAAAGGAAAAAAAACTCCTATAATACCATCACACAAAAACACACAAACAAAAAAAAAAGGACGATCAACAAAAACCACAAAAAAAAGAAGAAGACAATATACACGCAAAGCAACAACAACACACGGAAACAAAAATACAATACACACTAACACCAAAAAAAATATTATGAGCGTTTTAATCGTGTTTCGACCAAGATTTTGCAGTTCTTATTTCTTCATTTGTGGTACTCAACTTCACCTTATATCTTAATTTATTTATGGAAATTGATGTAATTATGTGATAAGTTTTTCTATAGTTTTGTTTTATTTATAATTTGATTGAAATGAAGATTGGGTTAAAGTGTTATATCTCTATTTAATGAATGAAGTCCTATATAATGTAAGAATTTTTTATTTTGTTGTTGTTGTTGTTGTTGTTGTTGTTATTGTTGTTGTTATTGTTGTTTAATTTTGTAATGCCCAAGCCACTATTTTTATGACATTGTTGTAGCTTAATGTTCATGTCAATTGTCTATTTTAATATACATATTTTTAAATAAATGTGATTACCTAATAAACAAACAAATGGGTTATGTTGTTAAATTTGAATTTACTTCATTTTGGATTAGTTGAATCCTTTGATATGAGGATTAATTTATTTAAAAATAGTATCAATTAATATAATAATGGAATGAAAGATTAGTTCTCTAAAATTCACCAAAATAAGAGTAAGTTCTTTTAATACTAGGTGAGTTTTAGGCACGTTAGAAATATTTGTTTCAATTAAGAGACTTTTATTCATTGCCTTAGCAATATCAGTTCTTGGCTTTTGTATTCACCTGCCACATTCATGAGTTACTTTAGGGCTTTTGTTTATATTGTTGATAACATGCACCTAATTAACTGACATAACATTTCAATTTTTAGTTAAATGAGCTAGATAAAAAAGATTTGGACTTACAGTATTTATCTGTCAACTTTATGAAAAACGATCCTTTTAATTGCTTCATTTGTGTCATTTCTTAATCACATTAATTTGTTTTATAATTGATGACCTTTTTCTATTATGTTCTAAGAAATTGCTTGAGTACAGTTTTGTTTTCTAGAACTCTCATTTTTTTTTCCAAACAAAATGGATGAGGCTATAAATTCTAGTTTTATGTAGTTTCTCCTTTAATTCACGCATGTTTGATTCGAATGTGAGAATTTCTACATAGATTACATTATATTTTAATAGTTAATAGTTTTCATGAATGATAGAGTTTATGTTGCCATGTAGAATAGTTTGTGATGATATACTCCATAAACTTTCACTTGTGTTAAAAGTGGGCAATAGAACATATGAAAGTGGAATTTATGGAGTATATCATATATATATATATATATATATATATATATATGATATTGTAATACAAGGAACAATCCATCCAATAAGCCTTATAAAAGTGGGCAATAAAACATATGAAAGACAAATTGTATTACATATTTTACTTTTGACTCTTGTATAACATCTCAATCTAAATTTTTGTTTTATTTTCTCTCTTTGTACAGGTATAAAGGGTGAGACATGAATCAAGATTGATTACAAGCTATGTGTTACCACATTATTGATATTTTGGAAAGAATTTTTACTTATATGTCTTTGTATAGGAATAATATTTAGTATATTTTTGGTTTGATTTTCTTGTCATTGGACATATTTTACTTTTATTTTAGGAGTTTGTAATGAGATATTATTAATTTAGTATAATTTTAGTTGTTTTTATTGAATGATCATGGGTGAATTTTATGACAAATATTTTTGTCATGAATTAAATTAATTCATCGCATGTTGATTACATTCAGTGACACAAAATGTATTGTCCTAGTACCCCTTTTATTGAATATGAATTATTTTTTTATTTTGTGACAATTGTAATTGTCACTACTTATGATAATATTTAGTGACAATATATGTCGTCGATAAAAGCAACACTTTTAGTGACAAAATGATATATTTAATCACAAAATTATTAATCTTTTTTATAATAATAAATTTGTCCCTAATTTATACATTTAAGGACAAAATATTTTTTTGTATATAAAAAAATAGTCATTAGTGACGATATTGTATTTTTTCAACTACGAAATACATATAGCTTTAGAGACATTTGATGTTGTCATTGATTGAACAAAATAATTAGTGATGATTTAATTTTGTCACTAATAATAATATTTTTAGTGACAAAACATACTATTAACTACAAAAAAGTTACAGTTTTTATGACAAATAAATTCGTCACAAATGTTTATGCATTTGGGGACAATTTTTCTTTTTATAGTTAATATAATATTTTAGTGACGAAGCACTAAATCGTCTTTGTATACTTTTAGTGACGCACGTTTAGTGACGACTGATTAACGAAATTTTTTTCGTCACACAAGAATTTTAGTAACGAAAATGATTTATAGATGATGAAATTATTCGTCCCTGATAATCAAATTTGTTGTAGTTTAATGACTTCTTAATAACTTTTTGATGGTTTCTTGATGGATTTCTTGAAAATTCTTATGGTATTAACCCTAGAATTTCAACCTTCTACTAAAGTTATTGTCTTAATTATTCAAACCATTAATGTTTTTAATAATTCCGAAAAAAAATAATTTTATGATTCACTACACCTATTAGTATAAATATATATATATCTATCGGGCTTTGTTTTCCTTCATCATAGCACAAATTTCTCATTTGCATCTCAATTTTTTTAGTTGTTATTGAAGATTTTGTTTGTGCTTGTGAGTTTGATGCCAAATTTTTCTTTTTATGCTTTGTAATAACTATTATACAATTAATTCTTTTTACTCTTTATTTTTTGCCATATTCATGTTTGAATCGAAGAAAGATTCATATGACTTCTGACCACATTTAAGTTGATCATGACAATATTCAACATATGTATCAGTTTATATTTTACTTTTCAGGCATATTAGTTAACTTTATGATATATATATATATATATATATATAGACACACACACAAAGAAAGTTGAATAATATATGTATCATTTAAATTTACTATTTGCAATACAAACATTGTATCAAGTAATTTGAGGTAAATCTACAACTCACGTTCCCAGAAACTAGTATTACTAATTAAAGTTAGATTACCATTTTGACCCTACATTATTATTTAAATATTAATTAAGGGGAAAATGGCCTGATATACCTCTCAATTTTGTCATTTAGAGCATATATACCCTTACCGTTATACAAATGACTCACATATACCTATTTCCGTTACAAAAGTAGCTCACATATACCCTTCATCTAACGGAAGTGAAAAAATTAATTTTAAATTTATATTTTTGACTTTTAATATAGAAAATTTCATGTAGGAGTATATATGATCCTTCTAACAAAGTTAAAAGTATATTTTAATTTTTTTCATACATAAATTATTTTTTGACTTCTTTGATTATATTGTTTGAGTTTCTTATTCTTTTTTTTTTCTTTCATTCTTTAGTGTAAAGAATTTTTTTTAAATCTTTTTGTGGCTATATTATAATTTAAAATATTTTTTTCGGCTATATTGTAATTTAGATTTTATATTTGTATAAAAAGAATTAGGGTATCTATAATAAATTTGACAAGAAAAATTGGTGAAACATGAATAAATTTGACCATCAAAATAATAAATTTAAATTAGTTTGAAACAAATACGTGTGAGGAGGATCAAATATACCTCATATGAATTATATATATATATTTTTTAAAAATAATTAAAATTAATTTTTCCACTTCCGTTAAAGAAAAAGGTATATGAGATTGTGTACAATATTACCCTACATCCACCTTATGAGTGTGGACTTAGGAATAAGGTCATTTATATCCCAAAAGGTTAAGGTCAAAGGGCATTTTTGGCCCAAAAAGTAAATGGAGTTCAATATAACACATATCATGTTTTCTATACAACTTCCTACATTATAACATTATACTTCCGGATTCCCTAAGAAAAATGGAGCCGTGGAAAGACTTGAAGAGGAAAGTTGTGATGATTACAGGGGCGTCGTCTAGAATTGGGCGAGAGTTGTGTCTCGACTTGGCCAAAGCCAGTTGCATCATCATCGTTGCTGCTCATCGTATTGACAGGTTGAAATCTCTCTGCAACCACATTAATTCAAAGGTGTTAACTTGTTATATTCTGAATAATGACAACTCGCAGGAAATCAACAAGGAAGGAAATCGAGCAGACTGGAAATTATGAAGGCATTATGGAAAACAACACAAAGAAGAAGCTCAAGACAAATCAAGACAACCAAAATCCTAGTCAGGATTCATGGAGCCATGCATGAAAGGCAAGAGATATCAAGTCAAGCAATACAAACATTTGAAGAAGGAAAGAGAATATTTGTAAATCAATCAAGGAAGAATATATCAGCCAAGATTCAAGGAAGGGATTGAAGATCAGCCAAGATTTAAGGAGATCATCTAACAAAGGAAGGGATTGATTTAATCATGCACATATCAGATATGGACATGATTCAGCAAATTAATCAAAATAAATCAAGGACTCAATTTAAGGATCCTTGATTTAAAACTCCCTTGGGTTTTCGAAAAAGAGCAGCAGCCGTCCACATCTATATAAACCTCTCTTAGTCTTTGTAGTGAAGTACGTAACTTCACTTGAGCTTATAGTGTGATCTTCTTTTATCTTTCATAAAACTGTGTAATCACGTGAGTGAAACAATTGAAAAGAAAAGAGAAAGAAAGATTATGAGTGTAGGTTTACAAGTAGAGGAAGTGTCAAGGTAGAACATCTGATTTGCATATCAGACAAGATCAAATCACAGAAACCCTGTACCACTGAAGTTCACTTCAAAGCTCTAAAGGAAACCCTTGAAACCCAAGGGGACTGGACGTAGGCACCACATTGGTGTTCTAAACCAGTATAAAAACTATTTGTGTTATTTACTTACTGCAATATTTATTATTGTTTATCTATTCTACTAAGAAGGAAATTTTAATTCATCCCCCTCTTGACTTTCTCGAAGAGCATTCTCCCTCGAGCTTGATGTCACATCCAATGGTGCTACCATTGAGGTCGTTGTACAAAGAGCTTGGAATGCCTTTGGACTTATCGATACCTTGATTAACAACGCTGGCATTAGAGGTATGGTTGAAGATAATTGTAATTTCTTAAAAAGATAAATTAAGCTTCAGATAACATCTATGATTATACATTTCAACACAATAACAATATCATATAATATATTTATATAGGCAATGTGAGCTTTTCATTAGAACTCTCAGAGGAGGAGTGGGAACATATCTTCAAGACGAATCTCAGAGGGGCATGGTTGGTGTCAAAATACGTCTGTAGACGCATGTGCGATGCTAAATAGGGCGGAGGATCTGTTATTAATATCTCTTCAGTTTCTGGTCTGAATCGAGTACTATTGCCCGGGTGTATTGCCTACTCTTCTTCGAAGATGGCTCTTGACATGTTCACTAGAAACTGTACTCTTAAAACTTCTACCATTGATGTTTTATCAAATTGTCCATTTAATTTCTTCTCTATTAATTATTCGAATTATTGCATATGATGGCACTTGAAATGGTAGTATACAATATTAGAGTGAACTCAATAACACCAGCAATTTTCAAATTTGAGATAACATAGAGTCCTATTCAAAAGGAATGGTACAAACGTGCTATTTCGAGAATTGTTCCTGTGAGAGATTTTGGAACGACAGATCCAGCTATAACATTAGTCGTACGGTATTTAAACCTCGATTCATCAGAGTATGTATCGGGCAATATTTTCATTATTGACGGCGGATGTAGCTTAACCGGTGTTTCCATTTTCTCATCGCTCTAGAACAGAGAGATCGATTCACAATTTAAGTTTGATGTATTAAGGATTTTGTTGGCACGTTATTCAGTATACACCTAAATGTTTTGTTACCTTTCTATGCTTTGGTTATTTGATATGTAAAAGATATTGTCACGACCTTATTTCTCGAGTCATGATGGCACCTACTATATCCCACCAGTAGGTAAGCCAACCCGTAACCCAGAACATCAAGCAATGAGCGTAAGGGCAAAAACTAGCGAAAACAATAATCTAAACAAGGACAACAAGATGGAAGCAAACCAAAATAAATATATACAGAAATCCCTCCCAGAACCTGGAAGTCACTAGTACAGAGCTGTCTAATAAAGAGTATAAGTCCCAAAAGTGGACCACAACAAAGCGTGTCTCAAAAGCAACAAGACTAGATAAAACAAAAGAACGAGACAAAACAAACCCAAAATGCCAAGTGCTTACCCTCGTCTCCAAGTCACAGCTACAAAAGAAGGCTGGAACTAATCACCGCTGGTAACTGGTACTAGGACCTGCATCACAAAATAGATGTAGAGTGTAGCATGAGTACCAAAACAATAGGTACTCAATAGGCATCAAAGGCCGACTAAGCAAAATGGGTAAAAACAATAAGAAATGATAGAATCTAGACATAGAGAGGTCAAAACAGATATGAAAAAAAAGCACACGAGCATACCAGAAATAAACTAAGTACAACTAAACTAAACCTAACTGGGCCCCCATAAGCCTAGAAGGTACACTCATGCGTAAGTTTAAGTAGAACCTCAATGGACCCCCATAAGCCTGACAGGTACAAAGAATAGCTAAGTCTACTGAGAAAGAAGAAAATTGGGCTCCCAGCCCAAAGTAACCAAGATAACCTATCAGACTCCACCCAGCCAGCAGTGCACTCCCAGCCCAGCTAGAAAGAGTGACCCTAGGGGGCACCCAACCAAACAGTCCACTCCCAGCCCAACTAGAAAGAGGGACTCATGGGTGAGGTAGATATCACGAGTCGTCCTACCATGCAGTCAGCTCCTAGCCCAGCTAGAAAGAGAGACCCGGGGGCACCCAACCCAGCTAGAAAGAGAAGCCCCGGGGTGATCGCCGAAAACACCGAGTCTACCCAGCCAGCAATACGCTCCCAGCCCAGCTAGAAAGAACGACCCCGGGGTGATGATATCTCCAATAGGATCCAATCCAGCAATAGCCACCGTGGAACGTCGTTCACTCCAAGAAATCACAGAAAAGGCTCCAAGCCTATATTATCTCAATCCCACGCCTCTAGTGATGCACCGAACCTTCGAGAACGCATCGGAACCGCAGAATTAGAGAGAGAAGATACAGAAGTGCAACAAACAATAATAATGCCTAATCTAAGGCTCAAACTATCAGACTTAAGTCTGCTACTCCAGTCTACAAGGAGCTAAGTCATTCGAACGACGTCGGCAGAAAGTCAAGGCTATCCAGCTCACACGAGTCATAAGTCTAAGGCAACGCTAGCCTAACCTAGACTAAGGACATCATGCTTACAGTTGACAATGAACAAAGCATGCAACACACAACATACACCCATACAATAACATTTAGGACATAAGCATGTGATTCTACTAACCCGACTAACATGGTACTACGCCCGAAATATGGCCAATCAGTCCTAACATAAGGTATCTAATCAAAGTAAACTAAGAAATTGGTACCAACCCCCAATTCACTCCAATCCACAAACTTTTACACAATTAAGCTCAATCTAATAGAAAGGAAGTCGTAGCCTACCTTTAAGCCGACTGCGCACGCTCCAAATCACTTTGCCTGAGCTTTTCCTTCCTGAATGACCTTTGAATGCTGTCACTCTATCAAATAAAAGATCACAACATTAGTACGGTCGTTTAGACACCAAAATCACAACAAACGGAGACGGGTCAATTATGGAGTCAAAACGGGAATCGTGGGACCTAAACCAAACTTTTCGGATTTGACTCCACTAAAAGACCCAAAACAGTACCCCCAAACTTGTGTTCTAAAATGGAACACAATTCGGAGCTCAAAACGCAGCAAAACCCAACATGCAAGAAGACCACACTTTAATCAACTTAAAAGAAAACATGCAGCAGTCTAAACTTGGAATTTACGAGAATCGAATGGTGTCCAGCACTCCTTGAATACTCCATGACGTAGCCACGATAACTCCCAATACGTGGAACTTTGAATCACCCAAAACCGAGCTAAAATGACCAAGATATCGCCAATTCAAGAAAGCCAAAAAATAAGAACTCGAAAAAGGCTACAGCAGTCTGGTAAATCACGAATTTTACATCGAACGACGTGCACCCGACAACTTCCGATCAATCTACAGTGAAGACACCGAAAAAACGAAGCTTTGGCACTTCGAATCACCTTATTCGGTTGAGAGGTGAGGGAGATATGAAGTTTTTAAGTTTGGAAAAAGGTGCTGATTTTTCTGCACTAAATACACCAGATTTCAACCTATTTTTCGAAAACTTAAAACTCCGACGGGATGCTCCGAACTCGTTCGGTACTCTGTGCACGCAAACGAGATATGCAACCATATCAAATTCGATATTCCGGACTCAATGGCACAATCAAAATTTCCATACAAGGTCATCTTGACAAAAAGTGGGTCCCACACCCAACCGCCATTTTAAGTCAAAAACCACAAAAGGGCTCAGAAAAATATCAAAAATCTCGGGACACGAATGAAGGGTCAATCTAGACAAAACTCAACATTACAGAGCTAACTGCGCTGACGAAATTCTTATCCGAGCGCGTTTACTCAGAATGTTGATTAAAGTCAAACTTAGGCTTAAACTTAAAGTTAAAACACCTAATCGCACCGACTCACACTAAAAACTTCGGGAGCCATGAAGACCATGCTAATAGCCTAAAATGACCCTTCCGGAGCTGATGGAACCATCAGAATTGGATTCAGATGTCACCTTCTTGAACTTTTGATCGAAAAGGATCGTTCAAGGTTCATAAGCTCCAAAAACACTAAAACTCGCACAATAACCAAATGAACGACCAGGTGACCGAACTGTCAGTCACAGCAAGTCATAAATGACTTGGGGTCTCTACAGGAACACTCTAAACTACACACAGAAGGAAAAACACAAAAATGACCAGGAGGGTCATTACACATATATTTGTTTCAACTGTATGTTCTTCTTTTCGAACCAGAAATATGTATAGCACTTTGCTAACTTTGTTATTTTTAAATGAGAAAATTGAAGATTGCACCAATATACGCCTTATGGAAGATTTTCACCTATCCTATGCATGTTCTTCTCGCAATCAAACAATCTATATGTATACTAAAATTATATATAGACAAAGTGATATGGCAATAGAGGTGTATAAAATTGAACTGAAAATCGAATCAAACAATAGATTGAGTCAAATTGGAAAAAAATTCCGACTAATGGTTTGGTTTGGTATTGAAAAAAACTCCCGACTATATTTGCATTAGTTTGGTTTTAACTAATTAAAATCAACCCGACATTATATATATAATTTTTAAAATTTATTTTATACATAAACATATACTTTGATATAATTTCTATTTTCTTATACTTTTTCATAATTTTTAGGGAAAATTGTGCATTATATAGCTACTTTTTCATTTAATTCCGATCTAATTCACACCAAATTTATTGCCATTCGCCTCTCTCGCTCTTCTATGGAATCTCGCTCACCACTCTCCTCTTTTTCAGTCATCTATCCTTCACCTCTCTCACTTTATACAAACACAAATGTATAATTTGTGGCTGTGTTTGTGTAAAGAGAGAGAGAGAGAGACTGTATATACAAATACAAATATAAATACATATCTCTCCGTCCTATATACTTGTAATTATACAAATACAAATCTTTCCCTACCCAGTTCTCTTTTGCCTTTCTCTCTCTCTCTCTCTCTCTCGCTTTATACAAACACACATTATACAAAATACAATGTATAATTTGTGTTTGTATAAAGCGAGAGAGAGATTTGATATATAAATACAAATGTTTTAACTCGATTCAATTGAATATGAGTTCAAATTTAATGTAGATATACAAACACAATCATTGATACATATACATAATAGTTACAGATATACAATTATCTAACTAATATACATATACAATTCACCTCTCTATACTCTCTGCCCTCTCTCGCTTGCCTCTCTCCTCTATCTCCCAATCTCACTCGCAACTCTAGCCTAATACAAAGTACATATACATATACAAACGCAATTTTCATAGACACCGATGAATTAGCGCCCGATTTATACAAATCACTGCGATTTATAAAAATTAGATGGTCCATAGCAAACATAATTTGGCTATGGAGCGCAAATAACAAAACTATAGTTATAGAGCGCTAGTATGATTTTTATCTTTGCTATTCCTAAAATTTACTCTAATTTTTTTCTTTTAACATATGATTTCAAGTTTTTGAGATCTAGAATTTTGAATGGTCTAATAAAGGTTATAGTCCATAGATATTTGTAACTCTAATAAAACTCAAATCAAAATCAAATCAATACTAATGCTAACAAAACAAATTAATTCAGCACTAAGAATGACAATATTGTTGAATATTTGTTCTTTAGTTTTACATTAGTTTACACATTTAAAATACATAGCCTAATTTTTATTTTTCTTTAATGTTTAATCATGTAACTAATACTTATTATGACTTATTAAATTGCAATATTTATTTCATGTGATTTTATTATTATATTTTTGTTGAATATTTTAGTGTCATCATTCATCATCTCATATATTGTGTTATTTTCTTAAGAAACACTGTAGATATTTGTATTTAGGTAGGACTAAAGAAATATTAGAAGCACAAGTTAATTATATGTTTGTATGATTATTTTACTGAAAAATCTGAGGTTGAAAAATCCGAATTTTATCAGTTTCGTTTGGTTTATAAATTTAAAATTTCGACACAAATAGTTTGGTTTGATATTTAAAAAATCCGAACCAATCCGGTCATTTACACCCCTATATGTGGCATATTGATCACCATTTCTATTTATTTATTTTCTCTTTTTTTTCTTTACATTTTGTATACATTCTTTTAAATTAATAATTGGAAAAAGACTCAAATATGTCATCAAACTTTGTTAAAAGACTCATTTATGTCATCCGTTAAAAAATTGGCTCATCTATGCCATTTTCGTTTGAGAAAATCTCATCAATGTCATTATTTGTTAACTGAAATGGTATAGGTTGGTTACCTGAATTCTGACCTTGTTGGTGAGGGTCTAATTCCCATATTGTAATCCTCTCCCATATTTCCCTTCCCCCACCCCCAATTTTTTTTTGAAAAAATAATGCAAGGGAATTTAATGCATGCATAAATATGTTTAAATACCCAATTACTCCTCAAAATCTTTTTTAAATCTCTTCCACCAAATTATGGATATCTTTATAAATAAAATAATAAATATTTTTATGCAATGCATGTTATTTTTAATATGCTAAACCAAATAAACATAGTCAATACAAGCATTACTAATACAAATATTATTGTACACTCTATTTGACATTATTTTTATAGGATCCGGCTCCTCTCCATTTCTCTTCTCTCCATTTTCCCCAAGTTCTTGCTTGGATGTGAGGCACATGGCATAGGTAAAAATTAATGGCTAAGATTTGATTGATTATAATAAGATTTTAATTATAATTTAGATAATTAATATTTCATAAAAATAGTAATGCCACAATCATACATATATATTATCTTTTCCATAAATATATTATAAAAAAAATCTCTTTTTTCTAATTTTTTTTCCTGCTAGTATTATCATCTATTTTTGTCCTAAATATATTAAATATTTTCTATTTTTATATTATTTTTTTCCTATGAGTATTTTTGCTATTAATTATACTAGTATATGTACCCGCGCGTTGCGCGGATATTTTAAAATGAATAATTTTGTTTAAATTAAAAATAACTAATACAAATTATCCGACGAAGCATATTATGTGTAATTAAGTTATCTTGAAATTCCAATATTTTAAAATTTTAAATTTCAAATAAATATATTTTAAAATCACAATTTTAAACGTAAACTAATGTTGCGAATAGTCTTAAGTTTGCTTAAGAACTTATAATTGTAATATTGTTCAGGATAGAATTTAACGCTTCCCAAATTAGATATTATTTATCCTAAATTTAACAATTTAAGTTTTATTTCTCATAAAATTACTTTTCAATTATTTTGAAAATTTTGATTTTCCTTTAAACAATTTGTTTCGAAATGAAATAGTGGGAGGTTTTGGGGGGGGGGGGGGGGGGGGGGGGGGGGGGGGGGGGGGGGGGGGGGGGGGGGGGGGGGGGGGGGGGGGGGGGG